>PVKE010011889.1:0-39349 GCA_004027555.1 Craseonycteris thonglongyai | reverse complement strand
ACGAACCTCCAGCCAGTACTAGCGCTGCCAGGAGTGATTCGCCTCCTCGAGGACGAGGCTTTTCAGCCAGCAAAGGCTGGTTCGAAAAATTTCAAAAAAGATACGGCCTCAGAAACGTGCTTCTGTATGGTGAGGCTTCCTCTGCTGACAACGATGCTGCTTGTCGTTACGTGGAGGAAAAGTTTCCTAACCTCATCAGGGAGGCTACCCCTCCCTCACTGAAAACGAAGAGGAAGACGAAGAAGAAACTGAAAAGCGTGGCCTTACCCTGGAGAATCTGCAACAATTGTGCAACATGGCAAGAGCGATGCAACAATTTGCACAAGACATTGACGACAATATGGTTCGAACTGTCGAGTTCAGCCATCGCGTTGACGGGGTTATGTCCTTGTACAGGGGGATTTTGAAGGAAAAGAAAAAACCAAGACAACAACTCCCCATCACCATGTTTCTCTCCAAGGTAAAGCCCCCGGCTCTCCCGTCAGCGCCTCCAGCAGAAGCGTCTCCGAGTGAGCCTAATGCTTCTACGAGTCACGTGACAGCCTCTCCTCCGCCACCCACACAAGACTCTTCGCCTCTCTCAGAAAGCAATGTTGATTCATGTTTATTACTGTATAAGGTTTTGTCATTCACCTTACTAATTAGCACTGACACGTTTAAATAAATCCGTATACTGTTGTAATTTTTGTCTTAAATGAGTGAAGTATGAATACTGTTTACATATTTAAAACATTCTTGTACCTGCATACACGAAAATTCCTAGGGACAAATCCTACTTCGCGGTTTTTCAGCTTTCGCAGAAGGTTCTGGTCCCCATTAACCGCGAAAAACGAGGGATCACTGTATTATCCTTTTCTCTTCCCTACTTCTTTTTCCTTTACTACTTTTATTATTGGAAAGATATTTGTTCAGCACCCCTTGTTTGCACTTTTTTCAATATGGAATACATTCTTTAAAAAAATTTTTTTCTGCCTCAAATGATATCTATTCTTTAGGGCATGACTGAAGACCTGTATCTTCCTGACATGTATTCTGTGTGACTGTTACATTCCTCTTTGATTTTTCTTCTGTGAATTCTTAATTATTAAGATTTGAATACACATGTGATGCTTGAAAGTCTCTGGAAGTTCTGTAGATATTTTTATCTATGCACAACTCAGTTTTCTTTTAGATTGTGGTATTTGCAAGAGTAAGGGCCTGGACTTCGCACCTTTTCCAGGGCACACAGCTTACTCGTGGGCACACAGGATGTATCAGAGCCTACTGACTTGACATGCTATCCAAAGATTCATCCTACATGGGTTTGGCAGTCATTTTATGGAAGAATCACATAGTGATTGATTTTACAGTGTGTCACTCTCAGTATAGTCTTTGTGACCCACTGGGGTATGTGACCATGAAGACCCCATTAGATTTGTCTGTGCTGTCCCCCAAGGACTTTTCTGAGCACCATGGCTCTTAGCAGCCCTCCCTGACAGTACCGTTGGGTCCAGAGACTCAAGTGGCTCCTGAGTTTTCTTGCTTCATCCCATGCTTGGTGGCTCAATATTCTGTCTTCTGCCTGTTTGGTACAGTATCTGGGGTACCCTGAAGTGGGACCCCTGAATTGTGGAGCCCCTGTGGTGAGCCAGGAGGTGGGTTCTTGCTGCCCGCCCTCTCCGCTGGGCAGGCTTCACAGGAGTTTGCCTGGACTGCAGATGCCAGCCTGGCAGCACAACGTGTGCTTTCCATCACCTGTTCTGTGCTTCACCCAACCTCATCTCAGGAAGCCTTTGAATCTTACTTGGCCAGAAATCTCTCCTGGCAATTTGTGAACTTGGTTGGATTCCAGTTTCTCCCTCTCATTTTTGGTACATGCCCACACTGTTGATTTGTGTGCCAGGCTTGTCTTTTCCTTGGGTCCCTGCTGCCCCCTGTGATCCATGGATACTACTGTAAGAATTGGCAACTTGGAAACACTTCAGGGCCCAAACACTTGACTCTTAAAATGTTTTGTTGCCTTTTATTTATTTGAAACTAATTTTGGAATAAAACATTTTTCTTATAAAAAGATATAAGTAATAGAGATGTGAAAGCAAAGTCTAAACATCTCTGTATTAGTTGGGTAGCATGTAACAGAAAACCAAAACAACAGTGACTTAAAATAGGAGTTTTATTTTATTTCCGGTGCAAGGATCCCAGATGTAGATGGACCAAGGTTCTTATAGGGCTTAATAAGGTCAAGAGAGACAAAAGTTGTCCCTTCTTTCTGTACCTTCTCTTCTTTTGCACCGCCATTTTCTACATTGCTTTATGGCCCAAAGTAGCTGCTTGCTGTATGTCCCACTTTTATGTCTTACTGCTCACTCCTAGCCAATCATATGCTCAATTTGGCTCATCCTTGGTTGCAAGAACCAAGGTAGAAGAAGGAGGAGGGGCACATATATGGTGATGGAAGGAGAACTGAATCTGGGTGGTGAGCACACAATGCACCACCTGGATGATGTGCTATATGATTGTATGCTTGAAACCTCTATCATTTTACTAAGCAATGTCACCCCAATAAACTAAAAATAACAAAAGAACCAACTGTTGCATTCTCAGGAGTTTTTATGAGCCAGCAGAACCGAATTTGGTAGCTTATCGTTGGCCACAGTGGGAACATATATACCATAACAATTGGTGTAAGGGTGAGCTGGTTAGGATGCATGTGCCAGCACACAACTATCCCTGGCTGCAAGGTGGGCTGGCGATACCGTCGTGTAGCAGGGTGCGTTGCCAGCCAGAGTAAAACCAGGATTTTGTTACTGAGGAAGAAGGCAGGATGGATGATGGGTAAGCAAAGCCTTCTTTGCCAGTCTCCCTACTTTGTATGGGATTCTTCCATTCTGTAGCAGGGGTATACTTCCCCCATTTAAGATGCTTGCTCCTTTCTCCTTTCCAAATTATGCAGTAGTATGCATCTTTTCACATCTACATTTCTGCACATGAGCTAGCATTTGTGAATGAGCATTTCTTTGAGGTAGATTTGCTTGGTCAAAGGGTGTGCCCACTGTTTACCTTTTTACAAAGAGCACTCACCACACGGAGGTCTGTTTATTTCCTAATATGGTGTCCTAGTGAAGAACATAGATTTTGGAACCAGACACTTAGGGTGGGAACACTCATTTTGACTATTTCTAGCTGTGTGATTTTGGCCAAATTATTTAACCTCTCTAAGCCCTCGTTCCCCCACCCCCACCCTTGAATAACAGGGGGACACCATCTGCCTCTCTAGGGATTTGTGACAATGAAATGAGAACTTGAGTACAAAGCACTTATTGTAGAGCCTGGCAGGTCCTAAACCCATAATAAATGGTAACTAGTGGTTTCTGCACATAGACAGACATGCTCATATAGACGTACAATATATACAGAGAAGAATAAAAACATCAAATCGAGTGTTGAGCATTAAATCTGGGGTCAGTATAAGCTATAGAGGTAGGTATAAGATAGAAAAGAGGTGGATGTTTATTGCTAGATTGGAAAATTATTCTACCTACCCGAGGAACAGGTTGGTATAGGCTAATTGATGGTTAGAAAAACCTCAGAGTAAATCAAGCATGTTTCCAATTCATAAGGGCATATTCTGAGTATGTTAAAAATAATCTTTACAAATATTCAGTTTTATATTTCTTTAGCACATAGGATGCGTGAGTTTGTGAAAGTTGACAAAAATCAACCTTAATGTTCTTTTTCTCCTCCAACATTATTGAACATTGCACAGATGTGTAGTTAAGTATTTATTATGAACATGCAAATATTGATGTCCCCAAGGCCCATTCTTTGATTTTCAAACTGTTGTTGCTATATTTGGAATTGTTGATTAATACAGGTCTTTGCTCTGACACGCAACATGTCTGTCTTCAGGGCTGCTGAGAGCAGCATCGAGAAGAAAGGGGGAGCCAAAGTTTTATGTTGTTAGGGCTGGACAGTATTTGAGGATGGGAGTTTCTCTGGGAAAATGGCAGTAGGCAACTGAATACACAAGGTGGTTAAGGATGTGCCTAGCATAGACCTTAGCATGTGGTAGGTTCTCTGTAAAACTGCTCATTTAAAGACATAGTATACATGGAGAATAAACAACCACAATGAAAGAATTATTTTACACTGGCTTAGAACAAGACATCAATCTTGGCACTAGTAACATTTGGGCTGGATAATTCTTTGTTGTTGGGGGCTGTCCTATGCATTGTAGGATGGTCAGCAGCAGCCCTGATCTCTACCCATTAGGTGCTGATAGGATGGCCCTCTCCAAGTTGTGATCACAACAGATTTCTCCAGATATGGCTAACTGTCTCCTGGGGAGGAAAATTGCCTCAGTTGAGAACTACTAAGCTAGAAGAAAGGAAAAGAGCTAATAGCTTATATTCAACAATAAATAGGTATATGCCAGATGTTTAGCTCATTAAATCCTTGCAATAATTCTGAATTTCAGGTGTTGCTGAAATCATTTTTTGCAGGAAGAGAGGTGGAAAGAGGTTTAGAGCATGACCTGACATTGAACAGAAGGGGTCTGATTCCACATGTGCTACTCTCTTGCTTGTGTTTCTCGCTCTCCTAACAGCTTGACTCACACATCAAGTACCACAAGGGCTTGTAGCATTCTTCTTCCTGATGCTAAAGACACAGACTTCACTATCTTAAGAAAGCACTGCCAAATGCACTGTTTGCAAAGAATCAGGGACTGCTTACGTTTGGGTCATTGATTTGATTTGGTTTACGTTTTGCAGAGAATATGAGCTAGGCTGTACCCTGGTGGAAGACCACTGATAAACAGAAAGATGTGTAGTCTTAGCCTTTCGAGGGCTGGGGGTCTCCAGAGAGAACTCAGAAGAAGCCCTAGGGGAGCTTCTTTTGGAAAGGAACTACCCAAGACCCATGACGTCTTCTTGCGGACGGTGGCTTTTGCTCCGATGGTTCTTGTGGATATTTAGTTAAAGCAAATGGGGTTTTCTTCTGGCAAACACCAAGACCAGCTATATGCCAGTATGATCTTCTTCTAGTTATTTTTATAGATTGTAAACCCTGGTCCCATCTGAAGAGGCTTTGTTTGGAGCTAAAGGGGCTGACTCTGCGAGGTGTGTTGTGGGGGAAAAGCCTTTTACTTCCTACCATTTGCTGAGGCACTGGCCCTTACAGGAGAAGTTTGGGGTGTGCAGCTAATTGTTAGATTACATAGCAGTAAAAATTATAACCAATGTGAATAGTGCACTAGATTGCTTTCTTAACAGGGTTGGGCAGGTTGTGGGAGGTGGTCAGGAAATGAAGAAATAAAATTATTGTTAATTCTTCCCCCTCTTTTTATACCATCAAGAGAATATAAACCAATAAAAGAACTAAGTGTTGGCAATCCATAAAATTCTATAAGTGGTAATAAAGAAAAACTGGAACTACATTGATATACAACCAAACAAGGTGATTATCATTATTTTTTAATAAAGCCATTTATCATCAATAAATACCACGAGGGATAGGAAAAATTACAAGCACAACAAATGCCATCTTCCATAATTATGGCTATTAACAATTTAAAGCCTAATTATGTGAGGAAGGAAAAACTTTTAGGAAAGCCCTGTGCTGTTTTCTGTACAGAGAAGTCAAATTCTTACATTTATAAACAGCCAGGATTCTGTAAACATTCCTGAATGGTTGGATAGATGCATGTCCCAGCTTGGAGTAGCTTGTTTTCTAATGATCCATAATTTGGACCTTTTCTGTCTCTTCATTTTCAAGTTGGCCAGCAGCCCTGGAGGGCTGGGATCCAGGAAAAGGTATATGTGGTAATTACCCGTCCACTTCCTAAATGTCAGTAGTCAGGATGACTTTATTTTAGCAGAAAGGTTGGTTTAGGGAATCCAGGGTCTTATTTATCTCACCTGATTTATGCAGCTACTATTGTCTAAATACCTATGATCCATGGCCTGGGGGTGCTGAAAGGAGTGAGATGCTGTCTTTTGTAGCTGAGCACTTTACACCCTCAGAGAGGACAGACCTGATCTGTCTGCTCTGTGTTGAGCTGCAGGATAACAGTGGTTAAGAGTACCCCTTGGAGCCCACCAGCCAGATCCCATCTCAGTCACTTATACCTGTGGAACGTGCACAAATTAATTAACAGCTGTATGCCTCAGTTTCTTTATCTGTAAAATAGAGGTGATATTAGTAACTGCATGTAAATTGTTATGAGGACTAAATGAAGTGATAAATGAAAAGTGCTTAGAAAAGTGCTTGGCACCTGGTGTAACTATGTCACTTAGCTTTTTTTTAACCTGAGGGGCTGAGTACTGTGAGTAGGTACTTTGAGTCTGCAGCAGTAGCAGGAGCTTGGGTCCGATGCAATAGTACCAAAGCGTTCTCAGACGGATGGCCAGGGAAAGCTATGTGGACAAGATAATGACCGTGCTGAGTCCTAAAGAGTGAGAAGAATAGGAGAGAGCATTCCACACAATGGAAACCACAGGAGGGAAAAAGCCCAACAAAAAACTGGAACGACTCGGGAAGCAGTCTGGTACGCCTGGGTAATTACAAGCTGTATTCCAGTGTCAGAGCTGAGGCTGCAGGGTCTCGGGGTTGACAGCCTGGGGCCCAGCGTGCTGATGTTTTCTTGAGGACTGGAACTCCTATTAAAGAATATTAAATGTGAAGGCATTGGCTAGTCAGATTTGCGATCTAGATCCATCATAGGGCAGAAAACAGTGCTGGGTTGCTCTAACCAGTAACATGGGACCCAAAGGGAAGTGTGAAGGCCAACTTTGGGAATTTTTATGATTAGAACCTCTACCCAGTAGGGCAATGTTTCAGCAGGGTTATGCATGGGTGTTGGAAATAAAGACCTGGATTGACTGGTTCTCAGTTTAACTGTGGTAGTCATTAGTGCTGTTTGGCAAATATCCCAGTTCTCCTCCACTTCCAGGCACATGTATAAACAAATAGGATTGTATTTTCTGGTCCCTGGGTGTGAATGGGGTCATGTGAATAGTTTGCCCCTGGAGCCATAAGGAAAAGTGATGTGGTACTTTGGAACCAGATCGTTTAATTGCTGGTGAAGGTCTTTCAGAACTTGCTCATTTCCCTCGTTACAGTGACCAAAACCATTCCAGTAGTCTGCTCCGTTAGCTAGATCCTACAGTGAGGATGGCATGAAGCAGAGCTCCCAGCTGACTCCTAATTCACATAGAGTATGAGTGAGAAGTAAACCTTTATAGTTTCAAGCTGGGGGGTAAAAAGCAAACTTTGTTTGTAAAGGGCCAGATAGAAACGACCTTAGGCTTTTAGTTTGCAGGCCATATCGTCTCTCACAACTACTCAACTTTCTTACACATAGAAAACAGGCGAACAAATGCCCATGACCATGTGGACTCAGCTTGTTTAATATCTCCACACCTCCTACTAATCTCAATATGGCTTCTGTTTTATATCCTTAGTTACAGGACTTCCGTTCAGCTAGCCTTCAGATGGTTCTCTGGGTTGATTGTTCTTTAATTTAGTTGTAATTTTAATGTGGTCATGAAAGAGGCAAGCACAGCATTTACCTACTCTGCCATCTTGATTGGAATGCTAGCCTTCCTAAATTCACTTAGTATTTTTAACACATTGCGTACGGATCACGAGAATCTTCGTTTCTCTGAGCCATGTGTTAAGGACGGGTAACGAGAATTCTCGTTTTTACACTTGACCTTTTATTTTTTGCAAGATTTATTTAATTAATGAAGTTTGGGTGATATATAACGAGCAAATATTATCAATGGATAAATTTACGTGAGTAAGTACAAAAAATTTCATTGAGAAGTTTAAAATGCTATTGCTTCCATATTATTTATAAGAGAAGAGTTCATTTCAACGTGGTCTCATTTAAATACCTGCCGGAACAGAGGAGTATGAGGGTTTTAAATCCTGCTGTATGCAACGTGTTAAGTTTTAAAACTTCGTTAGGGGGTGCCAGGATAGTTCAACAGGTTGAATGCTTGCCTTGCAATCTCAAGGTCCAGGGATTGAATCCCAGCCCATTCTGTGCAAACCCACATGCTGAACTCTGGGGCAATTGGTGACTGCCAGGATGGCAGCAAAGTTCTTGCCTTTCACGAGCAAGGCCCAGAGTTCAGTTCCCACCCCGCAAGGTCCCACATCCACCCGTGTAGAATGAAACCATGTCATAGCTAATGATGTACAACTATGGAGACTGCTCTAGGCCCTCCTCCCTTCTCTCTCTTATCTTTTCTCTCTCACCTTCTCTCAAACAATAAAATAATCTTTTAAAAAAAGGAAAGAAAAAACTTTTGCTAGGAGGTTTTGGGTAAGCAATCATGTCTAAGAATAAAGAGTTTTCTTTTATTTTCTAGTTTTATGTCTTTGTTTTTTGTTCTTATTGCCCTGGCTAGGGCCTCCATTACAATGCTGAGTAGAACAGACTTCTCTTGCCTTGTTACCAATTTTAGAAGGAAAATGTTCAATATTTTCTCATTGTAAAATTACATTATGTTGAGTATAGATTTTCTAAGATGCTTTTTATCAGATTGAGAAAATTCCCTTCTATTACTGGTTTACAAGAATGGTATGAATTTTGTCTAATACTTTTTTTTTTTTTACAGAAGAATCTTTATTATTATTATTATTATTTTACATTTGATGCCCCCTCCCCAGTAGAATTAGATCACCTTTTTTTTGTTAATATGATGAATGCAGTTTGTTGATTTTTAGAGTTAAACTCATCATGCTTTCCTGGGATAAATGTCACTTGGTCATAATATATTAACATTTTTATAATTTCTGGATTCAGTTTGCTAATATTTTGTTCAGGGTTTTTGAGTGTATGTTTGTGATAGAAATCGGTCTGTAATTTTCTTGTGTTGTAATGTCTGTCACATTTGGGTGTGTTGTACTGGCCTCAAAATGAATTGGGAAGTGTTCTTTTCTTTTATATTTTCTGAAAGAGATTACATAATTTTGGTATTGTTTGATTTATTTGATATTGTTAGATTTATTATAAATCTAATGTCTTTAATAAATATAAGGCTATTGAGATTTTCTGTTTCTTTTTGTGTCAATTTCCATAAACTGCATTTTTAAAGGAATTTGTCCAGTTCATCTAAATTGTTAAATTTATTGATATATAGTTATTCACATTATTCCATTATTATTTTTTAAGTGTCTTTAGATTTTTTAGTGGTGGCCCTTTTTCATTCCTGATATTTTTTTCTTCTTTTTTTCTTATTCAGTCTCTTGATAGGGGTTTATCAATTTTTTTAAAGCAAATTTATTGAGGTTTAATTTAGTTCCATAAAAATCACTCATTTTCAATGCATAGTTCATTGAATTTTAGTACTATTGAATTAATAATAATCCATCACCACAATGTAATATTAATATTAGAACATTTCATTAACTCCAAAAATCACTTCTATTCATTTGTGGTCACTCCCTGTTCTCATCTCCTGCTCCTAATGATCAATAAACTAGTTTCTGTTTTTTTGATTTGCCTTTTCTGTGCATTTAATACAAATGCAATCAGACAGTATGTGGTCTTTTGTGACTGGCTTTTTTCATTTAGCATAATGTTTCTGAGATTCATCTGTGCATGGCATGTCTCAGTATTCTGTTCCTTTTTATTGCTGAATAGTGTTCCATTGCATGGATATAGGCCATTGAGTTTTATCAGTTGATGGATATGTAGGGTGTTTCCAGTTTAAGACCATTATGAATAATGCTGCTATAAATATTTATGTACAAGTCTTTGTGCTGACATGTGTTTCATTTCACTAGGATTGATAGCTAGGAGTAGAATTGCTGGGATTTATGGTAAATTTATGTTTAACTTTTTAAGAAACTGCAAAACTTATTTCAGAAGTGGCTACACTGTCAGTATGTGAGGGTTTTAATTTTTTCACATTTTCCCAAATTGGTTATTATTTATCTTTTTTTATTTTAGCCATTCTAGTGAATGTGATGGTTTATTTCATCGTGTTTTAATTTGCATTTTCCTAATGATGTTATATATAATGTTTTTTATGTGTTTATTGGCCCTTCATATATCTTCTTTGGGAAATACTTAATTCATATCCTTTGTCCTTTTTAAAATTGGGTTGTGTCTTTTTGTTATTGAATTGTATGTATTTATATATGGGAAGACCCTCCACCCAACCAGAATTTATTTATTAAAAATTGTGTATTTATTCTTATATGGTTAAACTTCAGTCACCTTCAAAGTATTCTTGTATGATGCAATATACTTATTTAGACACTTTTTCCACTGCTCAGTTTTTGAACTCATTGATTTTGATGCCTTTTGTCATTTTTTTGTTTTACTTCCACATCAGCAAAAGTTTCCTTTTGAAAATTTTTTTCATCTGGGGAAATAAACAAAAAAGTTGTTTGGGGTGAGATCAAGTCAATAGAGAGGGTGGGACACAGTGATCATGCTGTGTTTGGTCAAAAACTGCCCGACACTCAGTGCGGTGTGGGCAGGTACCTTGTCATGCTGCACGTTGTTCATGTAAATCACCCATCATGAAATGGGCAAATGTGTTGAAAGAGTCTCCAAAAAATTTACTGAAGCTGAACATAGCCTCTCACAACAATGCCAGCTAGTACACTAATGTGGATGGGTTCCTAGAACACTCACTTGGGAGGGGGCAGTCTGTACTTCAAGAGGCCGGCCCTCCAGAAGATAATTCTGACTTTTTTTGGTGTCCATTGTAAATATGATCTAATATAGTTCATCTCATTAAAGTCATTGAATTTTCTCCCATTCCTGTCTGCTTTGGGAGCTCTTCAGGACCTTCAAGTAGTTGTTGCTTATATTTTCTCTAGAGATTATAATTTGTTAAAAGATTAATTTTATTGTTTTTGACAGAGACAGAGACAGAGAGATATAGAGACAGAGACAGAGAAAGACAGAGATAGAGACAGAGAGAAGGGGGAGGGGCTAGAGCAGTCTCCATAGTTGTACATCATCAGTTTTCGACATGGTTTCATTCCACACATGTGGGTGGGAGCTGCACAGGGTGGGAACTGAGCTGGGGGCTTCCCCCATGGGAGGCCCCTTGAGCCAGGGGCCAAACTGGGGTGTGAAAACTGAACTAGGGGCCTCCAGCATGGGAAGCACACCCCAGTTCAGCCTATGGGTCTGCATGGGCTGGGACCAGGATTCGATCTTTGTCACTTGGGGCTGCAAAGCAAGCTCTTAACCTGCTGAGCTATCCTGGCTTCCCCAAGATTATAATTTTTATCTGTGGGAGAATTAGTCTGATACAAGTTAATTCATTATTACCAGAACAGGAACTTCCATAAATAGCTTTATTATATTCCTCTCTAAGGCTGGAAATAGGGATGGCAATAATGATGTACTTCTGGTGTTCTCTTCACTCTTTGTTTTTGATGATTTTGGGTATTTTAATTATGCAAACTCTTTGCAGTAAATATGGCTTTTCAGCTGGATCCCTGTCTCAACTTTCCTCTATTTTTCATGGTGAATACCTTTTAATAAGATTGATCTTTATGCTTTATGGGGGAAACCTTTAACTGTGCTCACTGAAAATGCTTAGAATTAAGTGGTCCAACCAGTGACTGATTTTATCACTGTTACTTTATTTTTTCTTGTACATCTGGATTTATTCATTTATGCAGGTAGTCATTAATTATAGATTGATAGCCTATTGTGTATGAGGCACTGTTCTAGGTGCTGTAGTTCAGCAATGAATAAAACAAAATCACCACTGCCTGAAGCTTACTACCAGTATGTAGGTGGTAGAAGCAGAACATAACAAATAGTAAACAGCTGTCAGCTGTGATAAGTGTTTTGAAGACAACTGAGTGCAATCAAGAACTAGTGAGGGTGTCTGTGTGTGTGCTTCACTTCAGGTGAGAATTGTTTGGTGAGGGAAGTATTGTACCAAGACCAGAAAAATGAGAAAAAGCCTCTCATGGAAAGATTGAATGGAAGAGTATGCCAGGCAAAGGGAATTGCAAATGCGAAGTCCTGGGCAGAAGTGTAATTAATGAGCTGGAGGAGCAACTTGAAGCTGTGGGCTGGAGTGAAGTTTACATTTGGGGGTCCTTGTAAGCCATAGTAAGTATTTTGGCATTTGCTCTGGGTCAAAGAGGAAGCATTGAGTATTTTTCATAGAGGAATGACATGATTAACTTATGTCCTAGACTAGGAGACAAGAGAAGAAGCAAGGAGACCAGTTAGAGAGCTATTGCAACTGGTGAGAGATGATGATGGTGACTGATTTGGGTCAAACAAAATTATTTGTTGAGAGCTTCCTATGTGCTCTGTATTATGCTATGCACTTCATCAGTTGTGTTCTGGATTCCCTTCTTGCCCTGGCAGGGAACAGAGTATACAGACTTTCCTGCTTCATAGAAAAACACACATGATAGGAAAGAACCCAAGTAAGGAAGGCAGCCGGAGCATGAAGCTTTGGGCATGGGGAAGTACTCAATTATGTGTGCATATAGCCACATACCTTGCTGGGTAAGTAGTTGCAAATATCATCAGGCTAATGTCCATTAATGATAAGTTAATTAAAGGTTGCCATTTCTGTCCTTGGTCTGATAGCTGGTTTATTTTACTTAAGGCAATGTAAAGTAGAGTTCCTTTATCACGTTAAAAAGGGATTTTTTGTTTGTTTGTTTAAAGTGATAACTTCAAAGAAGATTAAACACACACTATTAAATAGGATGGCCACACTCAGAATCTGGCACATAGTGTTTAATAAATGCTACTTAAAATTAGATTTACTGTTTTGTTTGATTAAAAAACTACCTCACCAATTTAATATAAGAAGTTAATTGCAATCCTGTCCAGATGTGTACATTAACGTGTGTATTCTTCCCAGCTCCTTTTACTTCTGCCTCAGTTTTCCCCTCTATCCTTCCTTCTGCTACCCTTTGCCCCTTCCACTCTTCCTATCATTTGCTGAGGACTAGCCGAGTGTACTACTCACTGGTCCTGGTACTCTACGCAGAAAGCCTTCTTGCAGCCATTGGTTTAGTCTGATGATGGAGGGCCCAGCCAGAGAGTCAGACCCACTGGGTTCTAACAGCCTGCAGCTGTGGGATCAGAGCATTGTACTAAACCTCTCCAATACTCAGTTTATGTGACTGTGAAGTGAAATGGTGTTCTAGTGCTCAGGATGTGAATGAGAGTGTGTTAAGACACTTAGCGAGCTCAGCATATTGTAACATACTCCACAGGTCTCATGATCATGGCCTCCCTTCTACACATAAGGAAACAGAGACCCAGAGAAGTCCCGAGGCTTGTCTGGACACATAGTACTAGTCAGGCTTTCACACAGGTTCACCTGTCACCTGCTCCTATTAAAAGGAACAAGGCAGGTATAACTCGGTGCTGCTAGACCATCATGAGAGGCAGCATAGCATGATGTGTAACAGCAGAGCTTTCGTTTGTACAAATTCCAGCTCTGTTGCTATTAGCTGTGTGCTGTTGGGCAAATTATTCAGCCTCTCTGTGACTCAATTTCCTCACCTGTGAAATGAAGCTAATAACCTATT
This sequence comes from Craseonycteris thonglongyai, assembly GCA_004027555.1. NCBI lineage: Eukaryota > Metazoa > Chordata > Mammalia > Chiroptera > Craseonycteridae > Craseonycteris > Craseonycteris thonglongyai. Next base: position 25,819 of record PVKE010011889.1, on the reverse strand, counting down.
GCAAGGATTAAGTGGGGTAATATGTGCAGAGTACTCAGAGCAGCATGTAAGTATTGTCTGTTACTATTTCAGTGATTGTGAAATGAAACTGTGCATTGCTAAGAGATTGTCTCTTCAGTAGCACCCAGTCCAGACGCCCACTTCTCTGTGCCTGGACTCAGACACCCGCACCCCCACCTCTGTACACAGTCTCATTTTTGTCTGAGTGGGGACACACCTCTTTCCCTGGCAGCTCCATCACGGTCTTCTTCCCCTCTTGCTCACCCCTCCCTCAGTTCTGGTCTGCCATCTGCCCACCCACTCGCTGCTCCTGTCAGGTCAAAGATAGCGAGGCCTTTGTGGGGTACCCAGGCAGTGTGTCATGCCCCAGTGCTGTTGTACATCTTGTTTCAGAGATATTTTGCTGTAATGTTCGGTGACCTTTTCCATTGAGTAAGGTAGTTGGAGAGGCACTCAGTAAGGGAAAATTGAGCTGTTTTATTCCTCCCCAAGGAGGCTCCTGTTTCCTTTCCACCATTCATTTGAAAGCTATCATTTTCTTGATTTTATAGCTGAAAAACACCATTGATTCACTGGGTGTTAGATGCTAAGAGTTCTCCTATTGACATGCCTATTGACAGTTTTCAGTATATTCTGCGTCTAATTATCACTCTTGGCTAAATGATACACCTTGTGGACTTGAGCGATGGAGTCGATAGCTCTCACCACATTGTTCCAGCAGTGCCTATTGAGCCTGGCATCACAGCGAGGTGATTTATGTGATCAGAAAGAAAATTCCGGTCGGGGTGCTGCATAATTAAAGCAAGTTCAGAGTGACTGCTGACAAAAAATCAGGTCTGCCGATGTCATTCCCCAAACGAGGAGAGATTTCTATGGTAAACAGCTGTGACAGTGAAGAATCTCTGTTGGCATTTTTTGCTTTGCAATTTTCAGGGGTTCGATTTTCTTCGCATCCCCGACTGAGGATTCCTCCTGTCCGCCTTGCTGTCTCCTCACGCTCACAGCCGCAGGATGTGCACGCTCTTATTCCCAAGGACAGGAGTCACACGGCCTGCTCTGGGAGGGGCTCACTGTTGGCGTGGGTGTGTTTTGGGGGGAGGCAGTTTGCAGAATTCAAATGGGCTGCAGCCCACATTGCAACTCAGGAGGACTGATGGCTTAAAAAATATCTTGTCCTTTGTATCTGACAGTTTGGGTTTCTTAGGCTAAGACTGAAGGTTGGGAATGCCATTTTCTCTAGGCATGAGAAGAGCAGTGCCTGTGTGTGGAAAATGTGTTCTGAGAGTTGATGGAGGTTCTTGCCAGCCCCAGACAGGAGCGGTGGGGAAGTGTAAGAGGCAAAGGCTGGGCCTGTAGTAAGGAAACAACGCTGGCATGAAACAACTCCTACTTCTATGTATATTCTGATACGGTTCACAAACATTCTTTAGGAGATCTCAGTAGTCAAGGAAACGACCTTCAGGGCAGGTTTAATGACATTTTCTGTGAGGCCAAGGATCAAGTTATTTAGCCTCGGTGAACCTCAGTTTTCTTATCTGTAAAATGAACCAGGGATCTCTTACTGAGGCTTAATGAGTTAGAGGCTTGAAATAAGGGCTGGAAAAAGTGAAGTTGTTCATCTGAGTGGTCCCTGAAGGAATTAACTGGCCGGGCCACCATTGGCCAGAAAAACTGCTTTGTGTATGTGGTTTATCTAAGATGTATCACCCTTACTTCATATAGGACTAAAGGCCCCTTTAAGTTGAAAATGTGTTATAGTGAGACATTTACTGATGGCTGTGGATTGCACATCTGATCCAAGCAGAGGTGGACATTGCCAGGCATCTGAGTTGTCAGTGATTTGTCCTGGTGGCTAACAAGTTAGGAGTAGAATTGGACTTGGGTGTTGGTCGGTGGTTGGAGCCGTGCATAACTGAGATTGTGAAAGGAGGGACTTCTGAGGTCATTGATTCCAGACAGGTTACTGTATTGGAAGCCAGAAGCTTTGTGTGGCTTCAGCTACCATCAGTTCTTTTTTAATGAATCTCTGTGTGTGGTATTTTCGCAATTCAGAGTTTTAGAATGAGAGGGAGAGAGAACGAGGGAGGAAATGGAGTGGCGGGTGGGGTGGGGGGGGCGGTGAGGGGGGACAAATACTAAGTCAAGGACTTAAAACCTGACTTGAGAAGCCTCACCCATGCACAAGATCAGAGATTTTGGGATCTCCATCCGTCTTTGCGTAATTGAAATTTTTTAAAACAAATATTTTAAAACAAATCTTTTCAGACTACTCTGTTATCTTTGAGGATACACTAATATTTTATGATGGGGTGGTCATGGTACTTTATCTTGAACATTAAGTAAACCATGAATCTTAGCAGGGTTCCTTAAAACTCAGGAAGTCTCATAGACTTTATTTTGTGTTAATTGCGCGTGTTTATTTAGATCTGGACTAGTTCTTAAACTGCTGGTGGTCTTGGTTAAGGGGGGACATTCCTCTGCATATATGGAAGGATCTCTGAATGTTCTGGTAGGACTGTGGAATTTGTTTCTAGAGTATCTGTAATATTACTACACACGTCTTTGTGAAGACTCCTCAGTACATTAATGTATTGTTAAGGCAACAGCACCGCCAGAAGATTCTGGACAACCCTTCAGGGTCAAGTGCTCAATTGCTTGTTGAAGTTTTTTTCCCCCCATTTTTGGCTTGACAAGTGGTACAACTTAGAAGCCCTGACTGCTCCTTACAAATCATGGGCTACAGTGGTTGCGGGCCATGGTGGGTCTGCTGTGTACTGGAGTCCCCATATCTGAACCACAGTTGATTTATTGAGTTACTGGAAATTAGAGGAAAAGAGGCCCATTGGAGTTTTTTGACCAGCAGTTCTTCCTAGTTGTGCCTTTCAAAAGGCTTCTGGAATCCCTCTCCTTCTATGTCTCGTCTCTCCCTCCCACGGAGGGTACCTCCTGCTGGCACAGGTGTTACTTGGTGGGTTTGAGGGCAGTACAAGAATTGCTCAGGTTAGGTGGTCACATAATTTGGTTTTCCCGAAGCTGTTGCTGGCCTTTACCTGTTTGAGATCTGGAATCCCTGTGGGGGTGAGTGTGCACAATACGGTCTCACCTCTCAATTCCTTGTGACTTTAGCTAGAAGTCTGTCCTGTGGCTTTCGCTGCTCTAAATTGCAGCGTGTAGAGGGAGCATGTATGAAGCATATGGCCAGGCTTTGTGTGTGGAGGGGCATGACTTGCAAAGTGGAGGAGCAGCATTTTCCCTCTGGGAGTGTCAAGAGAGGCAGAGCCTTCGAGGACATGCAAAGGCACAGCGAATCAGACAGGGCAGGGGCCTGGGCGGCCACGGATGTGCCCAGGGAGGGGCCGGCCCTGCAGAGCCCAGTTACCAACAGGGGGTGCAGAATTTAATGTTTCCCTCAAGCAGCCCAGCTCCTCAAATGGGAAAATTATTATTTTTGTTCCTTTTTTTTTTTTTTTGTCTTTGGGATTGCTTATGCATCTCAAATGAGCTGTAAAGGGAATGTTGTACACTTGACAAACTTTTACTTGAAAGGAGGCTAGTTGGGAAAAGGTTCAGCATCACATGAAATGCCAGCTATTGTGGTTTTCATTCAGCTTGATGAGCAGTGGCCTAAAATGGCAGGGGATTAAATTGATGTAATGACAAGAATTCACACAGGAGACGGTGGGAATGGGGCAGGATAATGCCAAGGCCTTCTGGGAGTGTGGTGGTCTTTGATCTGCCTGAGATGGAAAACTTAATCTACCTGTATTTCTGTTGATTCTATATAGGGAGTGTGTAAACAGAGGCATGTCAGTTTCCCCTACAGTCTTTGAGTTGAAATGTAATAGCTATCCTTTCTGAGCAGTGGACATATTTCTGAGGAATGAGTTAAGCTCAGTCTTTGCACATTTGGCTCTTATTGTGCATCACAATAAGAGCATTTTTGTTGCTCAGTTGGGTTCCTGTCTCACAGGCACATAGTATGTGGGCATTGGTGAATTATTCATTTGTTAAAGGGCATTCTTTGTAATTTTAGAAAAATTCACCTTTGTCTTGGTGAGTTTAAGCAGTAACAACCACAACTCTGAGTAGAATAAACACCTCCTTTTTCAGTCTGGGTCTTTGAAGCTGGGAGCTGCAGATGAGATGTTCCTGCCTTCTGGAGAAATACATGTGTGTCTTTCATCTGGGAAACGTCTGTCTGGGGCAATACCAGCTGGAAGATGTCAGCTGGGATGACCAAACACTTGATCAATTGACGAGGGGTGCCTCAAAGGTGGCTGAGAGCCATTTGTATGCAGTGTGTTTGAAAGCACTTTGAAAAGCATAGTGTGCTTAACGTGCATTTGTATATAATATAAAAGAATGTTTTTATTAGCCACATTGTAACATATGGTTCCCCAAAAGCTGCACTGTGCTGAAACATTGCGTCTCCCCCCCCCAATCATCTTTATGCAATTATCTGAGTAATGGTGTTCACACTTTTTAAGGCTTCATGAAGAACTGCCCTAATTTCTTAAAACACTGCATTTATCACCTCCACACTTACTTCAGGAAAAAGAGTAAATTCCCTAGCTTGGATTCAAGACTTTCCACAGTTTTGACTGACTTTGCTCTGCAGTGAAGCCCCTGGAACAGAACGTTCCATCCACATTAGTTCCCATCCCCAGCCTCCCCTATGTACTCGTGTTTATGCTGTACCTTCTGTGTGAGGGGCTGGCCTCTCCTGACCTCTGCCTGTCAGATGCCACCTGTCCTGCCTGGAACTGCCTGTTTTAGTTCCCCTCGGGACCTCCCCTGCAGTTCCAGTCACCTCTTGATAGTAGACGTGCTTTGTCTGGATGCAGTGAGAATTCCTCACTGCCGTGTTGGGTGGCGTCCTTACCTTCTCTGCTGGATTCTTAACCACACTGGTTCAGGGTGCTAACAGCAGTGGTAATGGGGTAAGAAGAGCACCTATGGGGAAGCCGAGATGGCTCAGCGGGTTAAGCGTTCGCTTTGAAGCCCCAGGGACCAAGGATCGAATCCCAGCCCTGGCCCATGTGGATCCATATGCTGAACTGGGGTGTGCTTCCCATGCGGGAGGCCCCCAGTTCAGTTCTCAGCCCCTGGTTCGGACCCTGGCTCAAGGGGCCATGTCTCCCATGCAGGAGGCCTTTAGCCCAGTTCCCACCCTACGCGGCCCCCGCCCACCTGTGTGGAACAAAACCATGTCGAAAACTGATGAAGTTCAACTGTGGGGACTGATTTGGGCCCTCCCCTCTCTCTCTCTGTCTCTCTTTGACTCTGTCAAAAATAAAAAATAAATAAATCTTAAAAAAAAAGAACACCTATTCAGCCAACTTTTACTGATCCCCTGTTGTGTGCTAGGTGGCGGGATGAAGCAGAAATAAAAAATCAGACGTGGGCCCTAGATTCACGGAGCTTACATTCATGTGGGGAAGATAACCCACCACAGGCTCTCACATCAGTGTACAAATGCTGACTATAGCAGGTCACATAAAGGGGCAAGTGCATGGCACAGTAAGGGATTGTGAGGGGACAGTTGACCTATCTGGGAAGGCTCCCCTGAGGGCAGAACTGGCTACATGATTTGCAGGGCCCAGTGCAGGGCCCTTTGGTTCCAAAGTGACTAAGAGTTTCAAGATGCCACAGCAGAGCATCTGAGTGTGGGGGCCCGTGTGCAGCTGAGCAGGTTGCTCGTCCTGAAGCCAGGCCTGTGCTGAGGTGTGAGGGCAGAATAGTACGGGAAGATAGTTCCAGGTGGGGGAAACAGCAAGCACAGAGTCCTGGACAGAAAGGAGGGTGGTGCACTGCAAGCTGGACAGGAGTCCCTGTGACTAGAGTGCACAGAGCAGGTGGGGGACATGATGAGGCCAGAGAGGTAGAGAAGGTGATGGGAGGCCAGGCACAACCCTGAAGGTCTCTGGAATGCATGTATTTACTTAACATTTATTTTTCAGTTATAGTTGACAGTATTCTGTTAATTTCAGGTGTGTAACAGGGTGATTAGACATACACCTTATGAAGTGATTGCCCTAATACATCTAGTACCCAGCTGGTACCACACATAATTATGACAGCAGTGTTGACTATATTCCACACATAATAGTTCAAGTATTATTGACTATATTTCTGATACGGTGCTTTATATCCTGTGACTATTTTAGAGCTGGCAATTTGTATTTCTTTATCCCTTTCACCTTTTTTACCCATCCTTCATTCTCCTTCCATCTGGCGATCATCAATTTATTCTCTGTGAGTTTCTCCTTTGTTTTTTGTTTTTGTTTTGGGTTACACATTCAAGTGAGATCATATGACATTTGTCTTTCTCTGTCTGACTTACTTCACTTAGCATAATACCTTCTAGGTCTGTCCACGTTGTTGCAAATGGCAAGATTTCATTCTTTTTTATGGCTGAGTAATATTCCATTGTATATATGACCCACTCTTTTTTTACCCATTTGTCTGTTTTTATTTTTCTGAGTCACACACAGCTACTCAAGTGTTTTAAGCAGAAGCTAACAGGATGAGGTTGGGATTTTGTGAAGTCATGCTGGCTACAGTTAGACAGTGGGGTGGGCAGCAGGAGTAAAAGTGGAAAGACTGTTTGAAGGCCATTGGAGGTGTCCAGGTGAGACAGCAGGGATTTGGGTCAGTGTGATGGTGGTGGAGGTAGAAGTGGAAAGTGTGGAGTGTTTGGAGGAGATCCAGGCAGCAGGGCTTGGCAGAGCTGCATAAAAGGAACAAAAGATGCCAAAGAAGACAGGTAGATTTCTGGTTTGGGAGCATTGGATTGAACCTCATTGAATTGCCAACATTCTGCCATTTTTGATCTGCAGAAATAGCATCATACGATGCAGTCTAATAGATGGGTGGTTGGTAGACCATTCACTTAGACGGGAATGCTTGGGGAGACCAGGTGGGTTTTGATTTGTTTCTGCTTTGGTGGCGGTAAGGCGCAAGAGATTACAGATTGGGTTCTGATATGTTGGCTTTGAAGTGCTTTTGAAATCTCTGAGGATTAAGTTGCATATGTGGATCTAAAGCTTAGATTAGTGGCCTGTGCAGAGGTATAGTGTTAAATGAGGTGCTGTCTGCGCACTTCAGAAAAGTTGCCTCATGTATAACTTGCAGTAGTCCTATGAGGAATGTATGATTGTGCTCTTTTTGCAGATTGAAATATTGTGGTTCAGAGAAGTTAATTAATGTGTTCAAGGTCACACAGCTAGCAAATAGAGGCAGCTGTGTATTGAAGCCTGGTAATTTCAGTCCAGGGCTGAAGCTCTTAACTACTGTACTTACAGCTTCCCCAAATGGAATAGCTTTCTCACACCAGCATGCCCAGCTCTTTGTGCTGAGGGAGGCCCTTAGGAATTGCTTATTGATGAAATTCCACTTGATGAAAATAGCAGCATATTCCCGTAAGAATAGGAGATTTTTTGGAAGAGGTCCCAAGGCCCCAGAGTATGAGTAAACACAGATGGAATTGAAATTGTTGGCTTCCTGGTCATTTTCATGGCACTTTACTACTTTGCTACTAAGTACCATCCCCAGCTCCTGCTGAGGTCTGAACTTTGTAGAGCACCTTGGTGGAGGACGTAGCATTTTCTCTTGGATGAGTCACATGATAAATGAGGGTCTCTCTACAGGGTCCTTGGGGTGAATTTGACAGACTTTTGGCATTTCAGGGCTAAGAGCTGACTGAGCTGCTGCCACCCTCCCCACCCCCACCCCCGCCCCCAGCCTCCCTGGAGAACATTACTGAGTCACCAGGGCACACTTTCCTGCTGCTGAACCTAGATGTGGACTCAGAATCCTCCTCAACACAGTACCCCTCTCATTTTAGGACCAAGGAAACTGAGATCCAGAAAGATGGTGCTGCAACAGTCAGAGTTAGTATGCAAGAGTAAATTTGTTTGCTCTTGCTGATCTGAGAGAACTCCAAGAAACTAGATTCAGTCCCTTTACAGGTAAGGAAGCTGAGGGCCTGAGAGCCCAGTGCCCTGCATGTTTCTGGCACATAGGGAGCTCACACCTTCATTCCTACTTCCCGATTAGTGCATGGTCCCTCCTCGGGTCGGGAAGAGTAAAAGCCCTTCACCACATAGCTGCTCTATGTCCTGTATTGGCTCATTCAGTAAGACTGAGCGCATCTGGTTGTGTGCATGCGTTTGTCATCAGCTATTCCCCTGGAAACCTTCTCGTCACGAATGTGGACAGTGCCTTGAGTGATGTGAATTATGTCTTATTAGGCTTGCCTTTTGATACAGCAAGTATTTATTTAAGGTTTCTTGCTACTCTCTGCTCGGCCCACCCTGCAAATAGAGTATTTTATTCTCTTTGCCTTTGCTGTTGAAGTGAAGCATATTGTTTCCCTTTAGGATGCCATTAAAAGTCGATGATGACCTTTACAATGACTAATAGTTTTCATGGGGCTTTAATTGTGATTCCCCCCTCCCCCCTTTTTTGGCAGAGCAGCATCAATTTGCTTCATACGTCTTTTGTATCAGGGAATCAATGAAAACTGCCGCCTTTTGTTGATGCTATAGGAGATTTTATGCCAATGACAAGGGATTTGATTTAATATTCTCTTTAAATAAGATCAACACTGCTACAGTTATAAACTCTTCGAAAAACTGTCAAGCCCATCAATATAGCATGAAACAAAAAGTTAGCAGCCTGATATAAATTAGCTCATGCAACATGTCTTTGGGAAGGGTGGTAGATATTTATGAGTGTGTGTGTGTGTGTGTGTCTTTCTGCTCTTTTGACTGTGAGTAGGAAATGTAGAGAGGAGCATTTCATTACCACTATCTTCTGAACTGCAAACTTTCCTTGCCAGGTAATGATTTTCTGGGGCAATTCTGAATGTGGTGACATGATATAAACAGGTATTTATGATCTGTGATACAATCCTTAGTGAGTATGGATTTATAGTTAAATGGTGAAGTGGGAATCCAGCCAGCAATTATTGACAGAGGTTCTAGAATCTATATTTTGTTTGTTATCATTATTCACACATGCTTTCTTTTGGGGTCTAATTATCTGTGTAGTCTGTGCTTCCTAGTTTAGTTGAGAAGTGAGAATGAGACTTTGAAATTCAGGGACATATACTGTGTATATTTGGGAGCAAGTAGGATATCTTGTCCCCATACCTGTTCTCCAGTACCTTGCCATTTTCATTCAGTTATGTGATCATTAATTATATGATCATTCCAGCTCTCTCAGGCTCAGTTCCAGGTGAACAGGGAACCCAGGTAGGAGCAGAGCTGACTGACAAGAAATGATTGGGGTGAGCACATGTGCACAGGTTGTGAAAGTATCAGAGACCTGGAGAGAATCCCATTTCCTAGATGAGAGTTCCTATGGCTCCTGGAACAAAGAAAGCTTCTTTAGAACAATATCAGACAGGTGAGGATGCCTACACATTATAGACAACCTGGGCAAGGTGGGTCATGTTAACAGAACAGAAACAGGCAAGAGGCTGAGCCAGGCATCTTGGAGGTCAGATGATGCAAAGAGAGTATCGGGTGTCTAGTACACCAGAAATACTGCAATGGAGCTTCTGACGGTGCCAAGGAGAGCTCTGCCTCATGAGGTTCTCTTCTGAAATGTTCATTCAATGTTGTCAGCAGCGCCTGACCCCTGGTGTGAAACCACCTGCCCAGAGTTTCTTGAAGTGCAGTCCATGGACCACTTACCTCTCAATCACCTGGGACTTCCATCAGACTCACTTGTGGGAAAGCTGAGAATTTATATTTTGAGAAGTTTCTCCAGCTGAGTTTTCTGCAAACAAATAAAGTTCTGGAACCACTGCTCTAGAATTGGTTCTTATAATACCAAGTTAGAAGAACCTTCGATTTCCTTTTTGTTTTTCCTTGGAAAGTGCAGGGTTTGTATCTTGAGAGTTTGGGATATTCTTTGGATAGATCTAGAAAAGAGATGCTTCACTTTACAGGTCCAGCTGAGAAACTGATATTTTCCAGAAAATATATGGTATAAATTTTCTTTAGGTTATGTTTTGATACCTCATAGATACATTTGCATGCAATTTCAAATGTTCAGATTTTCCCCATCATGCACTCTTGATGAGAAGAGAGGGTTACTATGTTGCTACCTTTCATTAATCACCTTATGCTTGTTCCAACAGTTGTTTTGAAGGGACAATCAAGATATAACCAGTAGATATTGCCCTAGAGAAAGCTTTGCTTTATCAAAATGCTGGCTCTTCAGTGAAAATTGAAACATGTGACCCCCAATATAGAAATTCAATCCATTTGTCACCATTGGATAGCATTAGTATTCTTGAATTTGCATGTCTGTGCTTATTTGAATGTTTGGCTTTCTGCCTTTATTCTTAATCCTACATTTGTGAATTATTTGGGAGCACCTCTGAAACAGCGGGGAAAATGAAGAGCTTCTTTCTTCTGGGCTCAGGGACTTTGAACTTGAAGACTCTATTCTTTTGTCTGGTAGATATGGCTCTAACATGGCGTGACTCATAAATACATGGATTTATCATAGGTTTTTTGAAAGTTTTTCATAGGCATGAGCCACTCACCAAACATTAGTGGTTTTCTGCCCAGTATTTTTGTCATTTTGGAGGGGCCAGATGTAAGCTGAAAAAGTCTCCTTGCTTGTTTTGCTGGGTGGTACTTAAGCTGCCTGAGTGTTCTTTTCTGGGACTTAATTAGTTAATGATTTTCTTCTCAATAAACATTTGTAGCATATTTAGTGTACATTCCTAAAGGGGTAGTGGGAAACAATTTGGCAGCCTTTTCAGTCTTATTGGACTTTTGTTTTGTTTTTAATCCTAAGACACCCTTTTCCCACTCAGCCACTCAGGGCTGCTTTCCTTTCCTGAGCCTGGGCCCCACTGCCTAAAACATGCATGCTTGTCCTCTAAGACAGAATACCAACCGAGCGCAGGCAGCCGGTTGACACAGCCAGATCAAAACGCTTTGAATTTGGAAAATGATTCCCCTCTTGGTATTGAGCCTAGTGATAAAAGCAAAGCAGTTGTCATCTTGAAAACAGAGCTGTCTACATGGCAGAGCCTTTCCAATTAGTACACTTAAGATGCGTGTTAGAAATGATGGGAAGTGGGATGTTACAGAGCGAAATGTAGGTAATAGGGATTTACATTTTCATGTCTCGGTTGCTTTTATTCTACTGCAGTTTTCAGAAAATTGTTACACATTATTGGAGTTCCTAAGTGCATCTAACATTGATCTTTCTGTTTACAGTAATATCTTCCAAAACACAGAAATGTTGATGAGGAAAATGCTTGTATCCATTGGTTTCCCAAGTAGAGACAGAGTAATCTATTAATCGAAAATTATTCTACCAAATAACTCATCAGTTTAGACCATTTTCCAGGTGGCTTTTCTGCCTGCTACCAACAACTAGTTTGATGGAATCCCTGAGCAACAACCTGGCATTTTTGATGTCCACCAGGCCCAGTCAGCCTCAAAAGTGAATTCTCATGTCCATACACACACACACGGAGAAATTAAAGGCAAATGTCCAGCATAAGCCAGTGGGTTTGTACTTAAAGGCTTAATATCAGAGTTTAGATGTGTGATGTTCTATGTCTAGCATAGGTCTGGTATAGAGGAATAATAATAATAGTTGTAGGGATGTTATTAGTACTCACTACCGTTTCTAGTTCTGTTCTCCATCTGTATATTTGGAGAGTTATAGTTGGCCTTTCTCTTGAGGTTAGGTATCATTTGCTTTGGTCAGTTCAGTGAAAACAGAAGTGATTGGTGTCACTTGGAGATAGCAGCATTTAAGACCCAGTAAACAGTGAGGTCTCTTTTCTTATGCTGTAGTGAGCCCTAAAGCCTCTTATTGCAAGACTAGTGTTATACGATGTTAGAGACTCTGTTGGCTTGGGTCTGTGACTACAGTGGTCAGAGCCTCCTTCCAATCAGTCAGCCCACATTACACATGTAGAATGAGAGAGAGAGAGAGAGAGATCCTTTGTTGTTTCAAGCTGCTGAGATTTAAAGCTTGTTTGTCATTGCAGCATAATCTAGCCTATCTTGGCTGATATATTAATTAACATTTATTTGGTGACATGTGCCAGATTGTTAAAGTACTTCATCTGTATTAATTCCTTTGGTGATCACTATCACATTGTGATAAGATTACTGCTATTGTCTCCATTTTGCAGGAGAGGTAGCATAGGTGCTGAGGTGTTAAATCACTTGCCTAAGATGACATTGCTTGTAAGGGGCAGAGCTGAGATTAAAAGATACTCAGTAAATGGTGAGTGGGTAAGTTCTGTGACTTCGTGGAACATACAATGCTCCATGTGGTGTCATTGGAGAGGGAACCTACCAGTTGGCAGGATCTGTCTAGGTATTAATATCTCCAGCTGCCTGTTATTTTGCCAGTATAATTACTTATTTTAGGGTCATGATTTTTTTTTTCCTTTTAGCTAAAAAATTCTATGGTTGGCAATGCCTTAGGAGGTTTTATAAGGCTGGGCACTTTACAAGAACACTTGCGTCACCAGAATGGGAGTCAGGGACTCAAGGGGAAGTAAGAAGGAGCCAAGGACTAGAGTCACCCTTTGGCTGGGGGTTACTGTCACTAGGGTCTTATGTGTTGTGTCATGAACACAGACAAGCAGAACCTCTTGTGGGAGCTCCCACCTATGGAGTTGATCCAGACCCTCCAAGGAGAGTAGGATAGGGGATAAGATGACCACAAGACTGCTCAACTGTTTTTGCTTTAGAAAGACAGGCAGTGTTTCTACCTGGGCAGAAAGAAGAATTTCAGTGTGGCAGGGGAGCTCTAAGGGTGTGATTTTGCTCAATTGTTCTCATATGTTTTGGTCAAGGGTAGTAGTTCATCCATTTTACTCCTCTGTCTCCAGCTGGTTTGTTTCATGAACAGCTTTCATAAACACTCACACAGACTCTTATACTGAGTTAGCTGAAGGCCTTGTCCAAGGATCTTTTGGATTTAAGTGACAGAAACTGCCTCGATTTTGTTTAAGCAAAAACAGGAATTAGTATAGGGTCATCTTATGGAATCCCAACACTAGATGCTTAGCCAGGCCTCATGGGGACCTGGAACAAGGGCCTAGAAAACTCTTTAGAGCCACATCTCCCATCTTTAATCCCTGGAGGTTGTGCAGAGCTCCTCCTGGTTCTCTCAGTATGTTTGCTTTCACTTATTCTACCCTGCTAACTTTCTCTGCACACATATGTTCATGGACAAACATGGCTATTACGGTTCCTGAGCTTCTGGAGCTTCAGTTCACATATTTATTAGAGATGAATACGCAATTAAATCCCAGTTCTACAAACTGGAAAGAGAAAATTTGATCCATGTTGAGTCATGGTCTACTCTGAGTACTGAAAGTAATGGTGGTGTGGTCAAGTCTGTTGTTCATTTAGCAGTTATATGTTGAATGCCTAGGATGTGATAGTCCTGGGTATAAATGCTAGGACAGGAATGTGACTAAGGCAGTGCCTATGTCCTTGAGATATTCATGCTTTGGAGGGCGATCTGAGGCCAGAACTCAAATCGGAATATCCAAGAAGACCCACACCTAACAGTTATAAGGAGTCACATTTTGTTTAATATAGGGAAGGTTCTGGTAGTGTGATGAGCTGCACTTTAAGATGGCAAACTCCCTGATCCTGAAATTGTTTAATCTGAGTTAGGTTGATAATCTCTATCATAGGATGTTATCTGAGGAAATTTTCTCCTCATCTAACAGGTTAGACTAGATGGTCCTTGTTCTATGATTTCATGATTTTATGATAAACCATGTGACATGATCTGTGAAAGCTATGGAAATGAATAGGGAAGAAATATGTGCTAGAAGTGGTCAGAAAAGTCACTTTGGAGTAATTGGGACTTGAATTTAGCCCTAAATAAAGGAGAAAAGTGGATAGAAAGCAGGAGGATATATTCTAAGTTGACAGAGTGAAATGTATAAAGTCACAAAGTTGATGGATGTGGTGTGTATGAGAGAGAAGAGACATCTATTTGGTGTCTGTCATGATGCTGAGGGAAAGTAAAATAAGTTGAGTTTTAGGAGGTTGTTAGAACGATAAGATGAGGAAGTTGGATTTATAGTCACAATATTGTAGAACTAGAGGGCCCTGGCAGTGGGTAGAATAGTCTGCTGTAACAGAAGACTCAAGACAAAATGGCTTAAACAGGGAGGAGATGTTATTATTTCACTTCAGAGGACAGCTGAGTTAAGCAGTTAAGCGACTGGTATAGCAGTTGGCATCAAAACCAAGACTCCTTCTATCTTCTTCTTTGCAAACTGTAGCCTATTGGCTTGGTGCTAGGGCTTGTTTTTTTTTTGAAGCTACAACCTAATTGTGACAGTTACATGGATCACAGATGGACACAACAAGGTTTTGTTGGAGCAGGAGGGATGTTTCCTCGAATGCATCCCTTTTTATTTGAGTAATTATTTTTCACATGTCCCCCAGAAAACGTCTCTTTGTGTCCTATTGGCCATGGTTCATCACATGTCCACTCCTTAGCTTTAGGAGAGGATGAGCTAGAAGGCAGACTAGCAAAGAGTTGGAGTGGGGGTGCTTGGTAAGGGTTGTGGAATCAGCTCAGCCTGGGACATCTCCCAGGTCAACTGGTGTTGGTCATTGCTTATTGTCACAGATAAGTACAATAACTGTCATATGTCTGGTATCTGTTCTGTACTGGGGCCACTCTGCAGTGTTCTATTTGGTCTTTGCAATAACTCTTCCAGATAGGTGATATTCTCATTTTCTGGTGAGGAAACTGAGTGGTATGTGGGTGACTAGGTTGTTAATATCTAGAGGGATTAGATCTTATTGAAGCAAGAATCAGAGTCTCAGGTTTCAGAGGCTTTAGGCCAGCATTGCCCCTCCTCCAAAGGGGCCAGCCTCCGCCCCAGCATCCCTACCAAGTGGCAATGGAGGCAACTCCTGAATATTGGCAGGGACGGATGCTTCCTGGTCCAGTGTTCTTTTCAATCCCCATCACTGGTAGAGTACAGACCTCTCAAGGGATAGAGGAGACTCCTGGTTTTCTTTTGTGCCCCTTCCCCCAACTAGGGAGGATTTCTTTTCTTTTCTTTTTTTAAATAGATACTGGCTGCTTGTACTAGTAACGTCATGACAGCTGGCCTTGTAGGGCATACTGAAATCCATTAGCGGGTGTTCAAGTCCCCTCACGGTGAAGTGTAGGGGCCATGAGAACAGTTAGTGTGGCTTCCCCAACTTCCTTAAGCCCAAGATCCTGTGCCAGGCATTGCTATTTACTATTTGTGAAATATTAGTTGAAACAAAGGGCTGTTTTGTTGAGTTTGTGTTTCCCTGTGGAAAAGATTACTTTAGGCACATTTTAGAAAATGCTTTTAAAAAGAATCTTGTGTAAGTTGAAAACATAGAGAAAGAAAGTAAATGTCTTGATGGCTTTTTATTACAGTAAAAATCGGAATGAAAACTCTCTCAACTTCCTCCTTCCTTCAGTCCTACTAAACAAACCTTTGTTTGTGGGAGGAGGTTTATGTTTAAACAACAGGAGCAGAGATGGGGAAATGGCATTATTTGTGGCCCAGTACTGTGAAGTTCATCCTTAGTGATATTTCCTAAGTATTTATTAAAATTAAACTGATACTGTAAGAGTAAGTGTTTGTGATTGGTGGTAGCAGGAAGGGGTTACCTATAGATCCAATAGGAAAACATTTTGAGTCTGTAATATGAGATCTGAGGAGTGGAAGGAGGGTAGAGGAAACAAAATTCAAGCAGTGAAAATAATTTTTGTTATTTTGGGGAAAATTATCTTAGCGTTCAATTCATTGTTCTCCTCAAATGCTTTTATGTTTGTCTTACCTCTTTACAAAAGACCCTCCTATAGAGTTGTGCACTTCTGGGAAATGTTCCCTTTAAAGCAAGCTTGTCTAACCTGTGGCCTGTGGGCTGTGTGCACCCCAGGACGGCTTTGAATGTTGTCCAATACAAATTCATCAACTTTCTTCAAATGCTATGAGATGTTTTTGTGAACTTTTTTTTTTTAAAGCTCATCAGCTATCGTTAGTGTTAGTGTATTTTATGTGTGGCCCAAGATAATTCTTCTCCCAATGTGGCACAGGGAAGCCAAAAGTTTGAACACCACTGTTCCAAACATTCTCTGGTAGAGGTTGGTGTGTCTTTGTGTGGTAGGTTTTGGTCCGCTGTTGTCCTACATATGCCAGTGACTTGGGACCAATCTCTGGAGGAAATGAGGGAGGTGGCCCTCTGGTGGTCAGGAGGACCCTGACTATTCCTCCATATGGTATCTAAAACAGGCAAGGAAATGGGTGCTCTACATTTGCACTGTCACATATGGTAGCCACTAGCCACATATGCCCATTGAGAAGCTGAAGTGTGGAGAACTGAGATGTGCCTAAGTGTGAAATACACACCAAAGACTTAGGGGGGGGGGGAAATAATGCAAAATATCTCATTAGTACTCTTTTATTTTGATTACATGTTGAAACAATAATATTGTTGATATACTAGGTTAAATAAAATATGTATTTAAAATCATCTTTACCTGTTTCTCTTTACCTTTTTAATGTGGCTACTAGAAAATTTTCAGTTATCTTGGAGCCTTGCATTCCTATTGGACAGCACTGGTCTAGATCAGGGTTTAGCAAACTGGTCCACTTTCTTTTTTTATAAATCAAGTTTCATAGGCAAATGGCCACTCCCATTGGATTATGTGCTATCTATGGCTTCTTTCCTGCTGTAGCGGCAGAGTTGACTAGTTGCAGTATAGACTGTATGGCTCACAGTGCCTAAAAAATTTATTATCGGGGCCTTTAGAGAAAAATGTTGCTAACCTTTGGTTTAATGGAGTTTGGAAGACATAGTAGGATCTAAAGTCAGTCTAGAAAACCCTGATTCTTACTCTTGTGAGTCACTCCCTTAAGCAAGGAGAGAGAACCAAGGATTCCCTTGATGTCTTACAGGTGCTTCAGGTTGTACTCCTTTTTTTTTTTTTAAAGATTTATTTTTATTGTTTTGACAGAGACAGAGACAGAGACAGAGAGAAGGGGGAGGGCCCAGAACAGTCTCCATAGTTGCACATCATTGGTTTTTCCACATAGTTTCATTCTACAGGTGGGCGGGCTGCACAGAGCAGGAACTGGGCCGGGGTCTGACCCCGCTGAGAACTGAACTGGGGCACTCCCCAGTTCAGCATATGGGTCCACATGGGCCGGGGCCAGAATTCGATCCTCAGTCCCCAGGGCTGCAAAGTGAGCGCTTAACCCACTGAGCCATCCTGGCTTTCCCAGGTTGTGCTCCTTTATGCCCAGCCTATTTCCTAGAAACAAGTTATAAACCAATCTTCCACCCCCACCCCTATTACTACAAGTCTGGAAACAGAGACTGTAGAGCAAGAAAACTGACTTGGATACAGGGCAGAGTTGGGCCCCTTCACTGTCCAGTGGAGGGGTGTGGAAACGTTGCTGATTCCTGCATCTTTCAAGATTTTCATTAGACACACAGTAATGGCTGATGAGTAGGGGCAACCATATGAAGTGACTTAAGAGGCTCACCTGTCCTAATGAACAGCCATCGTACATTTCAATAATTTGGGGTCCTAAAGGTATTTTAGATCTAAGAGCTCCCATCATCAAGAAGCTATTTCAAGGAAGTGTGTAATTGGAGCACCTTATTTTTCATCTGTCCCCTTGGGAGATGAGTTTTTAGCTGGCTACATGTAAGCTTTGCAGAATCATAAAGACTGCAAAGGGATTTTACAATACAAGGACAGATGGCACAAAAGGCCAGCGCTGACCTTACCTAGACCATAGCTTCCTGAAGCCAACCAGTGGGCGGGGGCCACAGGCTGGGTCTTTGTTCCCAAGTGCTAATTGTCACGATGCGTTCTTAAACATCTCTTTCTGCTTCCCCCTCCCAAAATAAATACATTTTCTAGAACAAGACCCTGAATTGGAATCAGATTTACCACAAATTTTGGGTGGGATTGATGTCTGCCAGCAGAAGACAAGTCATGGTACAGTGAATGGAGTTACAGTATTCAGAATGAATTACAGGATGCTAGGCACGTGATTTACCACCTGTAGTACACAGGGCTTCACAGATGGTGTATTTCTCCTGTGTTGGTCAGTTATTAACTGCAAAAAAGGGGAAATTCATTTAGAAGACATGCCCATTTTTTATGAGGTAAGACCGCCTGGAGATGCATGGCATTTTAAAGCAAACAAATTCCTGGGAGAGTCCGAGCACTTACCACCCAGAAATGTGGCAAGGAATAAAAACATTTACACCGGTTTAATATGAATGGTTGAAGAAAATATCTATTGCACATTGAACATGATATATGAAACCATAACCTACTCTTGTGTAGAAAGCAACAGAACCATTCACCTAACAGATTACTATTCGAGTTGACATTATTCTGCATCTTTTCGATCTTCTCTTGCCAAGTGCTGGAGACTATCAGAGAAAGCCCGCCAGACACAAAGGCACTGTTGGCTTGCGGGTTGAGAGCTCATAAGACTCTTGACGGCAGAAGTTACCCAGTGACCCCCATGCTGCAAACTGTAGTGGAAATCAAAGGATGACAGCCAACATAAACAGCGGCTGCATGTGGAGCGTCAAAGTAAAGACAAATAGAGGTGGGACTTTCTCTGTCTCCTGCTCCCTTTCTAGTCTATAAAATGGAGCTCATTTCCTATCTTCCAGTAGAAGAAAAAGTGCCATGTGGCTTTGGGGTGCCTCAGAAGTGATTTTTTTGGCTCATTCTTATAACATAGGTGGAATTTGACCTCCTCAAAAATTGTTAAGGGGTGTCACTTGCCTAATCCTACTATGATTTATCTCCTACGTATTAGTTGTTAAAGCTAGAAGGAATCTTAGGAGGCTTTTTGGTATAACTCTTTTTCTTTCACAGATCAAGGGGCTGAGGCCTCAGGTGAATCAATTGCCTAAAGTCAAATGCTAATTAAGTGAAGGCTGGTCCTAAGAACCCAAATATCTTAGCCCCTGGCCCAGAGCTCCTCCCCCTCTCTACCTTTTTGCTTTGGTTCACATACACACAGTTACTTGGGATGGCTGGGTTACAAAAATGGAACACAGTTGACCCTTGAACAATGCAGGAGTTAAGGGTACCAACCCCCTGTGCATTTGAAAATCTGGGTATACCTTTTGAATCCTTCACATCTTAATTACTAGTAGTCAGTCTACTGTTGACTGGAAACCTTACCAACAATACAAAAAATCAATTTACACATATTTTGTATATGTATTATATACTGTATTTTTACAATAATGTAAGCTAGAGAAAAAATGTTAAGAAAAATCATAAGGAAGAGAAAATACATTTATAACACTGTATCTGTTTATTGAAAAAATCCACCTGTAAGTGAACCTGCATAGTTCAAACCAATGTTGTTCAAGGGTCAACTGTGATTAAAAAGGACCTCTGGTATCTTTGTTACTTGCAAATGGCCTAGGACAGGTCACTGTTCATACTAAGATACCTTACCAGGATGGTTCATATTCCTTATTTGTGTTATAATTCTGGGACTGTGGAGCTCTTTCTTTTAAACCATTACCTTCACAGTTTTATAATTCAACTCACTGTGGGGAATGGTAATAGTTTTATATTTGGGCAGATTAACACAATTTAGGAATTTTAGAGAATTAGCTTTACCATCCCATGTGTTTGTGGCATATTTAAATAAATGAGAGAGGCCAGTCCTCGCAAAAGCACAAGAGATTCTTTTTAGTGTGAAATATATGGATTTTGACATTTCTGTAATTTTTAAATGCTCAAGAATTTTATTCTGATGTTTCATCTGACATGCCAAACTCCTTAAGATTGCTGTAGAACTCTTGGTTTGTATTAATTCCACTTCATTTGTGTATTTTATGTGTTTAGTGGTCATATCTGAAAAATATCTCTTGTGAGTGCTCTGTGTAATTTTGGCAGAGAATTACTTTTTTGTATTTCTGTGATGAGCCCCTGAGATGATTTTTTTGCATAAATCTGGCCTTCTATTTTCAGATACAAATCTGTTGTGCAGATGATTCTTCTTAGAAGAAAAGATGCATTTATAGCTGAAAATGTAAATTACTTTTCATGGAAAATACCTCTCTGAGCCCCCATTTCTAAAATGTGATGATTGCACATTGTGTTTTTGTGCCTGCTCAGGAAGACTGTTTTCCTTACAATTAGAAAAATCTTGATTGTGTGGCAGGTAGGATGTGGTGACGTGGCTGCTTTTGCCACATAGGCAAGTCAGTGGAGGTGCCAGAGGAAAAAAGAAAAGACCGATATGAATATGGCACTTAGCTAAGGGAGAAGGGTTTTAGTTTTGATGGGGATGGGGAAGGAATGTGTTAGCAGAGGACCTTTAGAACTGGGGTAATTTAAATATCATTACCATTCCCTGTTTGCCATTGGCTCATCCTTGTTTTTGCTTTTTCATTCAGGATTCAAAGTTTTATTTGGTGTTATGTGGAAGGGCATTCGGGACAAATTTCCTCCCTGTCACAAGTACTATGAAATAGGGGAGGACAGCCGAAATACCTTCCTAAAACATCTTCTGTTCTGTACAAGGGTTATTATTGAGGTTCACTGGGCACTGACTGCTACACAGAGAAAAGTAAAATCAGCGTATTCAGATTTGTGCCAAAGAAAGACTCGAGTTTGAGAACATTTACATCTGTTTTCAATAATTCCTTGCATATGTTGCAGAATGTACGTTATCCATCTTGTTATCCAGGAAATAACATTTGTTGCAAACAGTTTGCCAATTCGTAATTTTATTGAATTTGTTTATCATGCTGTGGCTTCATATGAGGTCTGAAAGATGGTGATCTCTGGTGTTCCAGCTGTTGTAACATTCTGCAGTGGGGCCTTAATTCCAGGATGGGCTGGAATTCCTGGGAGTGTTTGGGCTTTCTTAGAACTGCAGTCTAAGAGCTGGCACTGTTGATGGGCAATTACGCTTGGGGAACACAGAATAATATGCTTTGCTTGCACACCCTCAGACCTAGTTTCATTTCTGGCTTTTTAAATACAGTCTTGGGACTGATGTGTTGAACTGCACCCTTGTGTGCCCTATCTCGTCTCCTTTGAAACCTGCCCAAACTTTCAAGCTGTTTTCATGTTTGATTTGAGAGGACACTGCTCCCCAGAAAAAAATGCTTGATTCTTTAGAACCATCCCAAACTATCTCAGACCTGAAAACAAGTGAATTTTATTCCACAGAGAAGCTACAGAATGTCTTTTTGCTGCATAAATATCATCATTTTCATAAGAAGTTGTTGGTAGATGAAAAGCAAGTTCAACCAGGTCTAATTTTATCATTTTCCTATTTTATTTAGCAGGCTTTTTCTCCGCTGAGGTTTATATTGTGTTTGCCAAGAGTGAGAGAAGAAAAAATAACCTTGAAAGCTCTTTCAATCTGAATTATTCCTTAATGTTTTTAATGGTTTATTATAACCGCACAAATGTGATCTTGGGGCCATTTGGAAGTTATTGACTTTACTTGGAGATGAGACTTGGCATTTTTCAAACTAGAGTTTGCTTTTGTGGCCTGGAAGTTGCAAGGAATATATATTTGGAGGGCTAAAGATTATTCCCCACCAAGAAGTTTTGTCAACCTGACCTTCTCCACTCTTACGACGCTGTGCACACAGCAGTAATCTCTGCAGAGGAGAGCAAATAAAGTGAAGAAATATAGCAGTACGTGTTATTTTTACATCCTAAAGTAAATTCTCCAGCACTAAGGCCGACTGGGAATTTTCATCTTGGAGTTCTCATGAATGCTGCTTCACTTTGCTGTTGTCCTCTTGAATCTCTTTTTATTACAAGTCTTTGAGGCAGGTATTTCTCGTAGTAATTTACTCCGCCGAACAGGTAAGTGAGAAGTGGAACTGCGGGAACCTGGGGCTGGGAAAAGCCTTTCAGTGTCAGCTGGTCCCATTAGCTCACAGTGTTCGTTAGGCAGTGCGGCCAGTCAAGGTGAAGAACTGGTTTAGTCCTATTTAGAGAACGCGTGTCACCTTGAGTTTTTGTGACAAGGTGACCTCTAGCATTAGAGTCAAGAGTTAGGAAAATTAATGTTCTTTGAATGTTATTTGAGGCAAATGACCTTAGGTGGTCTGCTGAGCCCTTTTGATAGAGGATAGTTCAGGAATTGCCTATGTCTAAGGTGTGGCTTGTGAGGTCATCCTTTCTAGCTTCCCATCCCAAAGAAGGAATCTATTTGATGCCAGCCTGAGTGGGGATCAGTCTCTTGCTTAAATGCTTCCTGTGGTCAAGAGCTAAGTACTTCAACAAGCAGACGAATGGCTCTCCTGAGCATACATACTCTTCTTTGTTTGGATGGGATGTCTATGGCCCTACAACTTCTCTCTATTGATCTCAATTCTGAGATACGTAAGCAGTTTTTAGAAATCACTCTTTGAAGAGAAAAATAAAAACTCCAGGATATTAAAAGAAAAAAACCAAGTCACTCTTTTTACTTTATTTTTACCTCGTTCTTCTGGTCTGAATCACCCTCCAGGTCAATTGTATTTTTTTAAAGAAGAAAAGAGATTTATTTATTCCTTTCTCTTCCTTAAGAGTATGTTAGTAACAACTTTGAGGCATCCACTAACTCCCTTAGGTTTTCTGAAAGAAAGACTCAAATAAATTAATTAAGTTAATCAATTCTTCCCTAAGTTCTTTATTCTTCCATAAATTCTTTGCGGGTGAAGAATGCTATCTTATGGGTATTAAATCCTGGCTGGCACCTAGCTCAGCATGAGGCCTATCAAATAAATGTTTGGTGAATGCATAAATTTTTAAATAAGCCAAACCTTTTGCTGTTGAGAGATGTTAGTGGACTGCTTGTATCCCAACTTTATTTGGTTACCTCATCATGAAAGGAATTTTTCTCTGCTATTGACTTTAGACAAGTCTTTTCATCCTGTGTCCAATCACAAGTCCTCTCTCCTTTGAACTCCTTTCACTGTAGATGTTCTCTGGGCAGTTAGATTCAGTTATTTGGTAGCATGCAGAGTGGGAAGTGTTTTGCAGCCCCAGTCCAAGCACTTACCTATTTATGAAGATTACCTGGGAAAGTGTGTAAAACCTTTTTAAATGTCTATTTCAGTACTCTCCCATGAGGGGCTCTTGTGAGGAAAATGGTCTGTGTGAAGCTCCAGGAACCTAACAGGGACTCAGGAGGTAGTGAGGGCCATGATTTTGTTGTAGTTTATTGCACTTGACCCTAAGTATCTTGCTGATCTTTGTGCACATCAGGGATTTGGGTCCTGTCTTCAGATGCCTGCATTTTTGTGAATTTTGATTCTGAGATTTCATATATATCATCATATTCTCTCTGCAATCCTGGATAAACAGGGGTTCTGTGAAAGTCTCATTTTAAAATATTTTGTTCTTTGTCTCCTACACTATTGAAATGTCTAGAAAAATCTAAGCATTTTGATATCTAGTTTTGGAAATTTTCAGGTAACCCCTTACACCTGAAAATAGCACAGAATACGTATGTTGTCTAATGCTTATTGATTTTAATCAGAAAATATGATTATCTGATTTCTGGCGTGCCATGGTATATCTGTCTGACTGGCACAAGAAAAAGAAGGGTTTTACAAGGCTAGGGCAACCAGGTAAGACATCCTGAAGAATATCTCATGTTTCAGGGTTTCTGCCTATAGGGTGACGTAGCAAGAAGATTTAGGTCATTACTTGCTACTTTCCTGGGCCGTGATCTCTCCAGAAGTAAGATCATTTCTGGTGGAAGCCTTCTCCTGTGATTGCTTCTTCTCTCCCTGCTACATTAATATCCTATTGCTGCTGTAACAAATTGCCATAAGTTCAGTGAGCTAAAACAACACACATATATTTTCTTCATGTCTCCCAAAGATTCACATAAACCACACATAAAAAAATTACATTCACCTCATCCCAAGATCCCGAAAAGTCAACCATTACAACTTCAAGTCCAACATCTCATCTAAATCTCATCAGCTCACAAGTACCAAATCTCATGATTTTTAATAATTTATATTAGCTGTGGATAAGGGTCTGGGTATCATCCAGGCTTGGGCAAAATTACTCTCTATATGTGGACCTGGAAATAAAATTATCTTCTCCCAAAATACAATGGTAGGACAGACATAGGATGCCAGTTTTAGACATTCCTTTCAGAAAAGGAGAAAGTGAAAGAAAAGGGTGTCACTCACCAGTCCCAAGCAGTTTGTGAATAGAGCAGGGCAAGCTTCGTTAGGTTGTAAGGTCTGGACCTAATCCTCTGTGGCTTAAGGACCTGTGCTCTGGGTCTGGAGCATTACCCTTTGGTTCTGAGGCCCTGCTCTCTGGGCCATTCCTTTTTCATGCAAGGTAGCATATGTTTACGGCTGAGTAGTGTTATCATCCTGTCTTCTGTCTCTAGAATTTTGGTTACCTGACAGTATTCTTTAATTTCATCTTCTCTTTGTTCTTTTCAGTCTAAACTGTCAGTATTTCTGCTGGTATAGCATTCTCAAAATACCTTGTGGTCTCCCATGTATGTCATGGGATTCATTCCATGAGACAAGAGGGTCCTCCACAGGTTTTGCCTGCACAATTTTATCTCTGTTTCTGGCTTCTGCTGAGATCATTGAGATTTCAGGAGTCACAAGCCCAATCTCTTCAAAGAGTTCTCTATGTGAATAAATACTCTGATCTTTTTATAACTTCTGAGGCTCTGACTAAAAAGTTTATCCAGAGCATTCATTCCTGACAGTGTATTTCCTAATTTTAGCACCTTTTGCAATCTGAATACGATGAGCATTTCCAAAATCATCAAGCTTTGGTTCTTTCTTGCATTATTGTTCATCAATTTATCTTTGTCTTTTTGCATTTTACTATATGCAGCAAGAGGAAACTTGGTTGCATCTTCAACATTGTGTTTGGAAATCTCCTCAGCTAATTAGCCATCTTCATTGCTTATAAGTTATGCTTTCCATCCAACTGTATGACAGTTAGTTAATCTTTCTGCCATTGTCTAACAAGGATCCCCTTTCTTCCATGTTCAATAAGGCGTTCCTCATTTCCTTCTGAGCTCTTACCAGCAGCACCTTTAATGTTTGTACTTCTACCAACAGTCTGTGATGACTTAAGTATTTTCTAAGAAAGTATTGGTTTTCTCCACTACACTCCTCACTTTCTTCTGAGTCTTCACTAACAGAGTCATTAATGCTGATATTGCTACTCACAGTCTGCTTAAGGCAATTGCACTTTTCTATCATGTTCATTGAAATTCCTCTAGCTTCTATCCCTATCAAATTCCAAAGCCACTTCCACATTTGTAGTACTTGTCACCACAGCACAGCCCACTACTTTTAGGTACCAAAATCTGTATTAGTTTCCTGTTGCCATTGCAGCAAGTTACCATAGACTTAGTGGCTTAAAATAATATAATTGAAATCTACTATAGTTGTGGAGTTCAAAGTTAAAATTGATTTTTACAGGGCTAAAATGAAAACATGAGAGGGGCTCCTTCTTTCAAAGGGCTCTGAGGGGAGAATCCATTTGTTTGTCTTTTCCAACTTCTGGTGGCTGCCTGTATTCCCTGGCTTGTGGCCCCTTCTTCCATTTTTAAAATGCTATCACTTCATTGTTTTTGTCATCATACCACCCTTCCTCTAACTCTTCCTGTGTCCTTCTTATAAGGATCACTGTAGATACACTGAGTCCAAGTAGATAATCCAGAGTAATCCTGTCATTTTAAGATGTGTAGCTTAATCTGCAAAATCCTTTTTTTTTTTTTTTTTTTTTTTTTTTTTTT
>PVKE010011888.1:0-39369 GCA_004027555.1 Craseonycteris thonglongyai | reverse complement strand
AGATTTTTCATATTTAGGGGATGTGAAATTCTTCCTGCTTCCCAGCTGTGGCCAGCTGTGGAGAGGCGGCCCAAGACAAGTCTAGCGGCGCCTGACAGGCCGACAACGGGAGGCTTGTCACTCACCTAACTCAGGCATCTGGGGCTGGAGGAAGCTGCAACAACGCCCTTTATTTATAAAAATATGCCCCTGCTGCCACCACAGCACATCCGCATTGGCTGACAGCAGCAGTCCAGAGTATCTGGAGGGCTGTCTGCACAGTTCATCCCCTTGCCGTCCTCCAGCTGCTTCTCTGACACCCCAATTCCATGCACCTGGGCCGCAGGCAGGAAAAGCAAGGTGCTTCTCACAGGCAGCTCCTTCAAACACATAAATCTGGGGGCCCGCTCTTTCTTGGACTGGGACAATTGTGAATCTGTCCCTCCTTCTGCAGCCAGGCCAGTTCTTCCCCCAAGTGTTCCATCTGTCAAGGGCATATAGTGAGGGGAAGCCGGGATGGCTCAGTGGGTTAGGCGCTCACTTTGCAGCCCCGGGGATCGAGGATCGAGTCCCGGCCCTGGCCCGTGCAGAACCATATGCTGAACTGGGAGCTCCCCTAGTTCAGTTCTCTCTCTATCTCTGTATCTCTCTCTCTCTGGCTCTCTGTCAAAAATAAATAAATAATTAAAATATATTTTTAAAAAAAAGGGCATACAGTGAGAGCCCATTTTCTGATGGTCTCAATCCCAGAATACAAACATCATGCACAAGTAAAGCCACCTTTTCTCCTCAGGTCTTCACCCAGAGCTTTGTCAACTCTTACTTAACATATGGTTTTAGCAGACTTGGTGTCTAAGTTCCAAGCCTGATGAAATGAGAAGGGCACAAGTTCGAAGCAGGAACACGTGAGGAGGGGCACAAGGACAGCAGCAATGGCAACTGGCAGCTTGATGTTAAAGGGGAAAGAAAAGCTGCGAAGTACAGCCTCGCAGTACAACACAGTCTGATAATACCGTAGGTCACTCTGAGCCACCCAGGAAAGACTCAGTTTAGGCCGGTGTCTTCTGTTGAAAAAGGTAGAGAATAGTCAACATGTTTTAGAGGACTTCCACCAAAAATTAGTTCAGAGTTTATTTGCTGGCATCAATGCATGGAAAGAGAGCTGGATTTGGTTCTAGACCTGGTTCCTTTACTCACTGAGATGTTAACAGTCATTTGGCTATCCTGGGCCTCAGGATCCATCTCTATGGATGTGACATGATGACCACACTCATGGGACTGTTGTGAGCGTCATCTGAGAGAGATGCAAGTACTCCAAACATGCGTGAGCGGTATTTCTACTATCACTGCTAAATGGAGTGAGCTTAAGTTTTCTGGAACATTCCCATATGTGGCACCTAGCCCAGGGACAGGGAGCTGCAGTGTAAGTGTATTGTGGAGGAGACACACATATCTCTATGCGCACACGTTTCAACGAGCCCCTCATCCCGGAGCCCTAGACTTGCATCTAGAGGTATTGTCCCCGCCACAGAGACCCAGAGAAGATCAGGCACTGGCTCAAGATTGCACAGCATGGCAAAAGTGGACCACGTCTTTCAGGCCCGGTTCTGGGATCCTCCTGCTGGCCCAGCACCCCCAGCCTCAAGGCCAGGCGGGTCCTCACCTCGTTCTCGTAGACCAGCAGCTGGGCCTGGCAGAGGAGTAGATAGCGGTCCTTCCAGAACCCCAGGAGCCCCCCGCTGCTCTTCTTGATCCAACCCGCCTTGTCCGCCGTCCGTGCTCCGCGAGGCTTCTCGCCCGCCTCCTTCGTGCCCTGTAAGACAGCACCAGGACATGCCATGAGGGCTGCCACCACAGGGCCACACAGTCCACAGGCCAGGCTAGGGATGTGTCCCTCCACTGGGTACCTACTGATATCATCCTATATGAACTTCCCCACAACTCCCAAGATAGAAAATCTTAATCCATTATTAGAAATAATAAGAGCAGCAATAATAATAGCAGCAGCCACCTTGTATTGAGCCACCGTGTTACGTTTTACACACATTCACTCATTTAACCTGTACAGCTACCCTCTGAGACAGTGGCATCATTATCCACATGTCACTTGCCAGAGTCACACAGCTGGTGGGACTGAGCCAGAATTCAAACAAGGCCTTTGACCCATGTTCTTCCTGCTCCACCATTCCACCTCCCATGTGTTTGTTCAATCAGCCAACAAATGTTGTACTGAGCACCTACAATGTCACAGGTGCCAGTATAGGCAGAGGAGAATAAAAATAATGGATCTCTGCCCTCATAGAGCTGGCAATTCAGGAAAGGAGTTGCTGAACAAACTAGACACAAACACATTCACAAGTGTGAAATGCTATGAAGGAAACTGTGAGGGGGAGGTGGTGAGAGAGGACCGTGCAGGACCTGGTTTAGGTAGGGTGACCCAGGAAGGCTTCCCGGAGAGGACATTTACGCAGGACCACAAGGATGAGAGGAGGCCGGCAGGCAGAGTGGTAATCTGCCCCTCTACCCCTGTCCTTCCAAAGAACCGCTAATGTAGCTCCTGCTTCTACCCCCAAACAGGAGGCTCCTCTGCCCTCCTCCTCACCCCAGGCCAGGACTTTGGGGCTGCCACCCTAGCTGGTGAGGGTTCCTGGGACTCGGCCTTGGACCAAAGGCTGGTACAGGAGGTAAACTCAAGCACTTCTCTAAGACCTGGCAGCTGTCCTGGGGCCTCAAGGCCAGCCTCTGACATCTTGTGCCCCTTGATTACCTGCTTGGGCAACTGGGTGCCAGGTGTATGCCTACCAGATGGTCCCCAGCACCTAGCACTGTTTCTTTACACATAACGGGTGCTCAAGAAATATCTGTGAAATGAGAATAAAAATACACCCACTTTGCTACCACTTTGCTTCAGTGACTGGTACTCACAGTAGTGAGTTTGACGGAGCGGGTGGAGGCGAGGGGGTCAAAAACTTGTCAGACTCTAGAGGACGCTGGAAGGAAATGAGCACTAATTTTGACTTTATAATTTACATAAAGTTTAAAAAGGGGCCCCAGTTAAAAGGAACACACCTCTCCCCAGGGGATACCCTGTGGCTACAGCTGCCTTTGGAAGGACAAGCCCAGGCAGATGGAAGTGTCATGAGTTGTTGAGCTGGGTAGGGCCCCACTTCCCTGCTCTCTATTATGGCAGGGAAGAGACAGTGAAGCCCTAACCTCCCTGTGCCCCCCACCCCTCTGAACTGCACACTCTGGAGTTGGGAGTCTGAACTTTGAAGCCCAAGTCACACAGACCAGAGGCAAGTCAACTGATATCTTTAAGCCTCAGTGTCGTCATCTGTGAAATGGAGATACTAATAGAAGTTGCAAAGATTGTGATTCCACGAGGGCAGAGATTTTTGTTTTGCTATATCCTCAGTGCCCAGACAGTGTCTGGCACACAGTAGGTGCTCAATAAATGTTTGTTGCTAAATAAAGATGTGGCATATAGAGTATAGTGCCTACGATACCCTAAAGTTAGTAAATCGTAGCTGTCATTATTGTTACTGTTGTGACTGCTGTCCCTTCTGAGGGACCTTCTCTCTCAGCCTGGTTCAGAATTTGGAAGAACTTTTGGGTTTAGCTGCTGGGCATCATTGCCCCAGGAGCTCCTTGGAATGTGAGGTGCCCCCTCAGGTTCTTTCCCTAACTTGTAAATGACAAGAAAAATGGGGAAGTGAGACAGTTCCAAATGATCTTCCCAGATGGAGGAAAGAGGAAGTGGGAGGCTTGCCTACAGGCCAATTATGAGCCACCCCGACCAGGGGAAGAGGGGCTTCAGGGTCCTTTACAAGAAGGGGTTGGCTCCCATATTCTATCATTCACCCACCCCCCACTCCCCACATCACCACAGACCCTGTATTCAGCGCCATGGGCTGTGACCTACAGGGGCCTCATTTCCCTAGTGACCCTACAGGATGGCCCAAGCCCAGGGCTGGAAGGAAAGAATAAGGAAATGGGAATCCCTACCCCTACATTTCACAGGCTCTCCATCAGCAACTGCAACACTATTGGCCACTTCCTAGGCCTGCAGATTCGTAGTGTCTCGTAAACAAGGCAGTAGGTAGGGAAGCTGCTGCCTGGGTCTCCCACCCCTGAGCTCCTGCATTTTAGGGGCCCACCCACCACCCCATGGGAGTCTCACGTTGTTTCCTGAATCCCCCTCCACTTGCAACCTCCCCTGCCTGCCTCATCCACTGATGTGTGAAAACTTCCCACCAGCTAGAAGATCCAAGGGGGCAAAGCTGGAACCTGCACCTGGGCCACTGTCCTCTCTGGGTGTAGCAGAGAAGTTGAATACCATGGTTGGATTAGCTAGAGAAGCAAGTCCAGGGCCTTAGGGATGGGTGGGGCCGGGATAAGGCTGAGGCAAGAAGGCATTCTGGGATGTGGGGAGTGAGCAGTGAGGGGCTGAAGGCAGGAACCAAAGCCCAGGGAAAGGTTTCCATATCAGAAATCAGCCACAGCCACCTGAAGAGAGACCTGGCTGGAGGTCCTGCTTGCCCACCACCCTTCCCCAGCCCTTTTCCCTGCCCCCTCAGACACTCTCCAACCAGGGGGCCTGGCTAGGCCCCAGTAAGTTTTAATAAGGAGCCCCTCCCCTTGGCAGGGCTCACAGGGGGGGGGGGGGGTTCTGTCCAGCCCAGCCCAGCCCAGTTTCTCAGCTGCCTCTCCTCTTTCTGACCACTGTTCTTCCTGTTTCTTCCTCTCCTCTCCCATCCATCCTCACTCAGGCCCTCCCTTGCCCAGCGTGGGAAGCTCCTGAGGCACCCCTAGGCACCAGCCTGACTCCCCTTTGTCTGAGGTGGGAGGGTCTCTGGGCTGTTCATTAAAAACAAAAAGATGCCAGGTCACCTTAACCCTGTGCACAAAAGGGATCAGGGGGAAAGCCACACACAAGCTGTGATAGAGAGAGAGACCAGCAGAAGAGGTGGCACCTCACATCACAGGGAGCTTATAACGATGATCTTTGTCCTTCAACAAACCCAGTGATTTTCTGACTGAACTCTGCTAAGAACCCAGATGCCAGAGCCCTCTAATGGGGCAATCAGAGAGGACGCACAGGCTCTGCCCTGGGGGATCTTCCAGTCTGGTGGGGGCAACACAGACCCTGCACAAGGGAAGTCTCAAGTCTGAGGGCTGGATGGGCATCCCCTGCTCGAGAGGACCCCGGTCTGTTGGGAGGGACACCTCGGCTCCAGCTCTCTAGAGGGCTTGGGGTTAGTTTGGGAAGCCCTTGCAGAAGGCATGGTTTTGGAAAGACTATAAGGAGGAAAGGAGACACATACCTAGGCCCAGAGAAAAAGGAAAGGCACAAAAAGGGAATCAAAGACTTCATACTCGCAAGTCCTTCACTATAGAATGAGAAAGCTCAGATCTGAAAGGACCAGAGATTAGCTCAAGGTCACAAATCCAGTCCTGGGACAGGACAATGCCCTGCCTCTCTCAGGATGGGAAAGGTCAACTGAGCAGCCTGGGGCCACTGGAGGCCAAGTCAGGAAAAAGCATGACTGATAGGACATAGGGGCAGAACCCCAGGGCAAACAGCCAGGAAAGCCTCGGTCCAGAGTTTTCAACCTTATTCCAGTGGCAACAGTAACTCACATCAATATGTGCAGTTTTGGGGAAGCTGGGATGGCTCAGCAGGTTCAGCGCTTGCTTTGCAGCCCCAGAGACCAAGGATAGAGTCTTGGCCCGGGGCCGGTGCCGGTGCAGACCCATATGCTAAACTGGGTGTGCCCCCAGTTTGGTTCTCGCTGGGGCAAGCTTCCCATTTGGGAGGACCCCCACCCAATTCCTGCCCTGCACAGCCCCATGCCCACTTGTGTAGAATGACACCACGTCGAAAACTAATGACATGAAACTATGGAGACTGTTCTGGGCCCTCCCCCTTCTCTGTCTCTCTCTCTCTCTCTCTGTCTCTCTGTGTCAAAAACAATAAAATAAATCTTAAAAAATATATGTGCAGTTTTCAAAGTTTCTGCACATATCACATTTCTGGGTTGTCCACCTCCTTCATTTCATAGATGGGAAAACAGAGATCCGGAGAACACAAGTGGACAGTTGCCCAGTGCCCAGACTTGCACTTCTTCACCAAGCTTCATTCAGTCTGACAGGGAACCAACCCATTGCACAGAAGAGGTCACTGAGGCTGAGAGGGCTTGGCACCAGAGTGTCTGGGGCATGGGGAGAAAGATCACAGCTAAGGGGAGGGCTGAAAGCAGCCATGTGGGAGTGAGGTAAAGAGGCCAGCCTGGGGTCCTGTGGGAGAGCAGGTTACTATGATCTAAGAGGGGTTTTAGAGAAACAAAGATGGACACTGAGGCCTAAAGAAACAAGAGGAAGTGGCTGGGAGATGAAATGGGAGGAAGAGTTAGGGATGCCAAAGGGGAGGTAAGGGATAGGGAGCCCCTGGCTGTGTGGGGAGTGGGTGGGCAAGATCTTAAGTAGGCCAGCTATAAGGAGAGCTTTTGGCATTTGGGAAACAGTGAATGGCAATGTTAGAAACTCAGGACCAGGGGAAGCCGGGATGGCTCAGTGGGTTAAGCGCTCACTTTGCAGCCCGGGGGTCCGAGGATCAAATCCCGGCCCATCTGGACTCATATGCTTAATTGGGGAGTGCCCCCAGTTCAGTTCTCACCCAGATGAGACCCCAGCCCAGTTCCTGCCCTGCGCAGCCCCGCGCCCACCTGTGGAATGAAACTATGTGGAAAAACCAATGATGTGCAACTGTGGAGACTGCTCTGGGCCCTGCCTCTTCTCTCTGTATCTCTCGCTCTCGCTCTCTCTCTGTCAAAAACAATAAAAATAAATAAATTTTAGAAACTCAGGACCAGAGAGAGTACAGGGCTGGGCTGGGTTAGCCATGAGACAAATGATGGGCCCAGGAGGCCCCAGGAGAACTTCCCTTAATTGGGGGCCAGAACAGATCAGGAGATGGAGTAATGCTGTCCCACATCCTCTGGGAGAAAGGGAGGGGCCCCATCCAAACAACCCAGCCCTAACAACAGGAGTCTGGAGTAGGGGAGGGTTGTCCCACCTCTGTCAGCAAGAAACCACAGCAAATCATAGTGGCTTGACTTTGCCCCTTACTTCCACCCACACTGAGAAGGGGCCACAATCATACAATCAGTACCCAGGGAGGAGGCCCTTATATTTTATAGAAGAGGAAATGCAGGCTGAGAGGGGAAGTGACTTATCTACCATCCCACAGAAACGCAGGCCTGGCCTGGAGAGAACCCTTACAGCCCAATGCCCCTGGGTAGTGGCACCAGGAAGTAGAGACATAGGCTCTGATGGGGACACAGGCAGTCTGGTCCACTCAGGGCTCCCCAACTTGCCAGGGTTGCCCCAAGAATAAAGGCTTCATCTTTCCTCCCCACCCATCCAGGCACAGACATATCCCCTTTCCTTTGGCTGTGAAGGACAGAGCTGAGACACCCCCCACCCCCACCCCACCCCACACACACACACACACACACACACACACACACACACAGTACTAGAAGTGAAGTCCTCAGTACTCAGCAGGCCCCTCCTCTAATTATTCATTCCACCCGCACACATTAACTGTTTGCTGTGTGCTTGGATGATGGGGCTGCTGGGAGAACACGGTTGTCAAGTAAAGGACAGGGGTCACAGCGTGCCTGACCCCACCCCAGACTAAGAGGGTTCTGAGGAAGAACAAGGAGGCTCAAGGGACACTGCTGGTCCATCCAGCTGCCCAGCACCTCCAGGGAGTTAGCCCTCCCAGGGTGTAGGGAAGGCAGGGGCCAGGGTCAGCCCTTACATGGGCATGACTCTGGGGCAGGTGAGAAAGCAAGGGAAAGGGGACTCACAGAGGAAGAAAAAAAGCAACTTCTCCAGTCCTCCGCCACCAGATAGGGTCACTGCCTCAAGATTCCTTGAGACAGGGACTCCAAGACCCACAGATACCACCCTCTCCCGCACGCACACACGCACACCCAACACAACACAGTCTGCACCCCCCTCAAGATACAACCTGGCCGGCACGGGGTATCAACTAACCGGGGTTCAAGCCCTGAACCCCAAGCCACTTTCAGCAGAACCTCAGTCTCCCCGTCGATCCAATGTGAACAATAACATCGCGGTTGATGAGACCAGCCAAGAAGATAATGAAGCAGGACGGGTCGCTGAAGTACCGGACGCGATCCCTACCCGCGCCCCTGCCTAGCCCCTGCCTGAGGCCGGGGGGTAGGTGTGTTGGTGTCCGGAGACCTAAGAGAGGGGGACTGGCTGGAATAAGGGCCTGAGCCCGGAACCCCAACCGCCGTGAGTGGCTCGGAGACCTCAGCCCAGGCACCCCGCCTGACCGGTCCTCACCTCCTCCTCCATGGCGAGTTCGCTGAGGTCCGGCGATCGGCCGCTCCGCAGCTCACTCCCGGCGCCGCCAGCGAGCCGCCAGCTCCATGCAAGCCCGGCCGGGTGGCGGCTCTCGGCGTTCTGTCCCGCGGGCCGCCGGGGGCCCAAGAAACTTCGGGAGGGCGGGGCCGGGGGCGGGGAGAGGCTTCCGGGGCCCGAGGGGCGGGGCCTGGGGAGGGGAATAGCGGGCCCTGGAGGCCCGGGTTAGGAAGGGAAACGGAGGGGCGGGGCCTGCGCGGTGGGCGGGGACTGGGCGGGGCCTGGGGAGGGGAATAGCGGGCCCTGGAGGCCCGGGTTAGGAAGGGAAACGGAGGGGCGGGGCCTGCGCGGTGGGCGGGGACTGGGCGGGGCCGGGCGGGGGTCTGGGACCTGGACTGAGGAAGGAGGGACAAGGCGGACAGAAGCCTCCCCGACTCGCGGATGCAGTGACTGGGAGAGAATAAAGGGTGTGAGGGACCGGGCGGGGGAGGCAGAGGGGGTTTCCGGCAAGACTCCAGAGGCGGAGGCGAGGGATGCTGGCGGGCCCCGAGGCGGGGCCGGGTGGGGCAGGACCGAGCCAGCGCCTGAAGTGCCGTCGGTTTGTGCCTTTGAGGTCTTCTGACTGGAGTGGGCTGGGGTTGCCCGACTAGTCCAAACCGCCCTGCGCGGCCCAGGGATGAGGCCACCAAGGAGCTCTCTTCTTTCCTCCCCGACAGCAAGGCAGTGGCAACGACCCGGTCCTGTTCTCCCTGGAACCTCCTGGAGGGGTTCGGCCTGGAACTGGAGTTCTGTACGGAGGGTAATATAATGGAGACCTGGGGCCAGGGGACTGGGTTCCATAGTCCCCTTGGAAGAGGCGTTCTGCCCCAGGCGCTCAGGGGTCCCCAAATGCGGTGTTCTCAGCCTTTGGTGAGCATTGCTGTCCCTATCTCTGGTTCCAGTATCTGAGGGCCAACTCTATTACGCCTCTCTCCCCATCCCTCCATCCAATGGTGATCTTACAGCCTTGACAACCTTCCTGGGGAGTGGAATGTAGGAACCAGCAGAGAATGGAGTTAGTTACACCTTGCACCCCTCATTTTACACTCAGAGAAGCAAAGACCCAGAGAAAGTGACTGGCTACATCTCAGCCCCCACCCCCATCTCTTCCCCCTTAGCTCTAGGGTCAACCCTGCCCCAGGTCTCAGGGGGAAGAATTAAGAGCCTTTGGGATCAATGGTGACCTCCTTTGGCTCTGGCTGCCATAACTAGCCACAGCAGTCGACAGAGCTCTTTTCATCTTTCTGCTGACCCTCAGGCTACCCACCATTTCCAGCCCTGCATGGAAAAGGGCAGTCTGAGGACCCAGAGCCAAGGGGGAAGAAGATGCGGCACACTATTTCCTCATGCCCAGGCCTGGGTCTCTTTAAAGGATGAAGAAAGTCCCACTTGGGGATCTGAGAAAGCCAGTGTATGTGGCAACTTCTTGCAGCCACCAGTTGGTTTTATTCCCTCGGTCTGCAGAGCTGTGCATCTGTTGCACCCCGTGCCTGAGAACTCAGAAGATCTTATATCTAGAAATTCAGATTCCACCTGCAGGAGATGAGACCCTGGGAATTCATGTTGTTGCACAGAAGCATCTCATGGTAGAGATGAGGTGGCTTTTGATATCCAGCCAGTTCTGCCACATTGGCCTCAGTTTTCCTATCCAGCCCAGGCCGGCCCTCTGGTTTGTTGCCTTCATACCACACACATTCATTCAACACAAATATTTGCCTAGATTACTTGTCAGGCCCACACTAATGACTGAAAGATAATGGCAGGACCCAGGGTCTCTGTCCTCAATCAGGAGAGGAAGGCATGTAAAGAGATAAGAAACCACATGTTAAATGTGAGTGTAAATACAGAAAGGAAGGACACCCAAACTAGGACAAAGGGGCAGGACAGGCATTCTAGGCAGAGGGGACAGTGTGAACAATGGCATAGAGGTCTGTAACACTATGGGGTGTGTGTGTGTGTGTGTGTGTGTGTGTGTGTGTGTGTGTGTTTGTGTAGGGATGCCAGGCTGGAGAAGTAGACAGAGCTCAGTGTAGAGAGAACCATGAAGGCTGTGTTGAGGAGACTAGATTTTAACATCAGGACAAAGGAAAGTCATTGAAAGTTTTGGGCTGTGAAGTGATAGTCTGTTTTTCATGTGCACCATTTAATCAACAAAGTTTATTGAGTGCTCTTAAGTGGGGTGCTTTTCAACACTTTATCCTGGCATTTATCTATTCATTCAAAAGAATTTAGGAAGCCTCTGTTATCTGCTCACTGTACTAAACTCTTTACGTGTATCTCATTTGATCTTCACACCAAGTAGGTACCCACCATTCATGAAATACATACAGCTGTTATCCTCATTTAACAGATGATGAATCTGAAACTTGTACTCGTTTAAGGTCACTTGACTGGTAAGTGATGGCGCAAGGATTCAAACCTCATCTGACTTCAGAGTCCATGCTCTCTACAAATGAGCTGTTTTGTCAGCATTGTGAGCAGGCCACACAAGAGTTAGGACTTGTCTAGGACAGCCAATGAAGCTAAGAAACAAGTAGGGGGTAGACAGGTCCTGAGAAGGGTTCTGATGAAGGAATGCACAGTGCATGACAAGAGTTGTTCCCAGAGGAGGAGCCAGAAGGATAGAATTGTATTCCAGCAGGGTTAGTTGAATGGGGGCAGGTGGGGGAGCAGAGAGAGTTCCAGAAGAGGGGCCGTCCCACAAAAGTGAGAACTTGTAGAACATCTCAACTTGTTGGGGAAACTGTAGGCAGATTTGTGTGGTCATATGCATGTGGTGGTGGTGGTGGTGAGTTTGGAAAGATGCCATCATGGAGGGAGGCAGTAGGAACTAGAGCACTGAGGGCTTTGAGTGCTGACCTAAGGGATTGAAATTCCTCCTGCAAGGGAAGCCGGGATGGCTCAGTGGGTTAGGCGCTCACTTTGCAGCCCTGGGGACCGAGAATCGAATCCCGTCCCTGGCCCTGGCCTGTGTGAACCCATATACTGAACTGGGGAATGCTTCCAGTCCAGTTCTCACAGGGGTGAGATCCTGGCCCAGTTCCTGCCCTGCGCAGCCCCGTGCCCACCTGTGGAATTAAACTATGTGGAAAAACCAATGATGTGCAGCTATGGAGACTATTCTGGGCCCTCCCCTTTCTCTCTGTCTCTGTCTCTCTATCTCTCTCTCTGTCAAAAGCAATAAAAATAAATATTTTTTAAAAAAGAAAAGAAATTTCTCCTGCAAATAACAACTGCCACTGAAGCATTGAAAACACCATGACACAATTTTCACTTTAAAACTTAATTTTCATGACTATTGTGTGAAGAATGGTGGCAGGGCAAGAGAGAGAGGCCCATTGGATAGGAGATTGTTACAGAAATCCAGGTTGGAGTCTGAACCAGGTCAGTGGTTATGAGGATTGTAGGGACAGATTGAAGAGATAGTAAAGAGATAGAGGGATCAGGACTTGGAGATAATGACTTCATTATTCATTGATTCATCCATTCAATAAATAGCTGTTGAGAGTCTACCATGTTTCAAATACTGGTCTAAACTCAGGGCACAAAGCCATAAATCTGACAGGCATGCTATCTGCCTTCGTGAAGCTGGAAGAGAGAGATGACAGGCAAATAAAAAAATGAACATGATAACAGAATATGACAAGTTCTCTAAGTGAAATAAACAGGGTAATAAAATGGCAACTAGGAAGTCCATTTTTAGCTATGGTGTGGGTGTTGAGGGTAAGACCTAAAAGACCTAAGACCTAAAAGATGAAAGAGCCACAACAAGGTGTGGGGTGAAAGTGGGGAGCTATTTCATGCAGAGGAAAGAGCAAGTGCAAAGACCCTGGCAAAGAAACAGGCTTTAGTGTCCAAGGAACACCAAGGAGGCCACGGTGACAGAAGCATGGTAAAGGGAGAAAATAGTAGACTTCAATCCACAGTGAAAAAAAGGGAGGGGGTTGGCCTCAGACTATGGTAAGTACTCTGTGGATTTTATTATAAGAGGAATAATCTAAGAAGGCATTGAGGGCTTTTAACTAGAGCAATAGCAAAATCTGATTTATATAATTTGAAAAGATTCCACTGGCTGCTGTTAGAAGAAAAAATTGTATGAGAGCCAGAATGGAAGCCAGGAATAGTGAGATTAGGAAGCTGCTGCTGTTATCCAGGGGAGAGATGACAGGCTGTTAGCTCAAGGGAGTGGGGTAGGGATGGAGGGAAGTGAATAGATACAAAATATATTTTGGAGGCAGAAACAGGGTTTAGTGGTGGATTGGATATGGTAGGTAAAGAAGGAATCAAGGATATAGAGTGGGTTTTTAACTTTTGAGCCAAATTGGTGATACCATTTACTAAGATGCCGAAAACAGGAGGAAAAAATTGATTTATTTTGTATTGGAGAAAGCATGTGTGTGGAGATATGAGGACAAATGGAGATATAATCTGGAGAGGGCAGGCTGGAGACATAATATTGGGAATTAGCATGTAGCTGATAATTAAACCATGGAATTGGAAAAGTTAGGGAAAAAAGGATAATGTCCTCCCACATTGAGAAGTCTGGTTGAGGGAAGCTGGGATGGTTTAGCGGGTTAAGCGCTGGCTTTGCAGCCCCAGAGATTGAATCCGACCCCCCGGTCCATGTGGGCTCATATGCTGAATTGGGGTAAACTTCCCATGCAGGAGGCTACCAGTTCGATTATTGCCCCCTGGTTCAGCCCCTGGCTCAAAGGGGCATGACTTCCATGCAGGAGGCCCCCGGCCTAGTTCCCACCCTGCACGGCCCCCCTGCCCACCTGTGTGGGTGGAAACCATGTGGAAAACTAATGACGTACAACTATGGAGACTGCTGTGGGCCCTCCCCCTTCTCTGTCTCTGTCCAAAACAATAAAATAAACTTTAAAAAAAAGAAGAAGTCTGGCTGAGGAAAAAGGGTTAGCAATGAAAACCAACAAGGAGCAGCCAATGTATAGGAAGAAACGACGTGAATGTTGTGTAAGTTCAGAGAAGAGAGGATTTCAAGGAGGGGGTATCACCTGTACCAGAGATTCAGAAAAGTAAGTGTCCGCTGCCCAGTGATCAAGTCGTGCTCTGAAGCTGGAAGACCATGAAACCTCATCCTTTCAGCTCTCCTACAAGACTGTGCTGCAATTGTAGGACTGTAAAGGGGGAAGGCAAAAGCTTGGAGAGAAACTACCATAAGATGGAGGGCAGGGGCTCCTTTAAGTATCAAATGAGATAATGCCGAAAATGCATTTTGCAAACCACCCAGTCTTGCGCTAATATCATTGTTGTTTTTATTAATGAGTCGGGAATTGAACTGAACAGATAATACCTAAGGAAAGAGATCTCGAGCAGGAAAATTCATAATGAAGAAAATCCCTTTCCCCCTGGGACCTTGCGTGAAAGCCAGGCCTCGGGTTACTTAGGAGAGGAGACCAGGCAACAGTATCGCGATTCGCTCTGAATTGACCCCACGGAGGCAGCAGCGAGCAGAGCACAGGGGGGATGCCAAAGCTGCCCTAAGCAGAGAGGAAGTCGGGCCCCAGATGTGAACGATCGGAGGGG
Source organism: Craseonycteris thonglongyai (assembly GCA_004027555.1). Lineage (NCBI taxonomy): Eukaryota > Metazoa > Chordata > Mammalia > Chiroptera > Craseonycteridae > Craseonycteris > Craseonycteris thonglongyai. The sequence goes on along the minus strand of PVKE010011888.1, from coordinate 25,404 downwards.
AGGAGGGCGGAGCCAGAGGACCGTTAATCCACTGCAAGGCGGCGTCCAGTTATTCATTTGGTTCGGTTCCCTACAAGGACTCGACGTTGCTGCTCTTAACAAAACTCGGGTTGGGCATATAATCACTTTGGAAAAAGCTCTGCTAGTTACGTATGAAAGTAAATATACACCTATTCTAAGACAGCAATTTCTCACCTAGGTATGTATGTATTTATTCAAAAGAAAGCATAAATCCACAGAAATCCCAGGTACCCATCAACAGGAAAATGGATAAACTGTTATACCTACTATTCAGCAATAAAAAGAAGCCACCAACTAACTGACAGACACAGCAACGTGGATGAATCTCAAAATCATTATACTGAGTGAAAGAAGCCTGTACACACAAGAATATATATTGTGTAATTCCACTTATAAGAAGCTCTAGAACAAGCTAAAATAATGTGATGAAAACAAAATCAGAACAGGTTGCCACAGGACTGAGGGTGGGGATTGACTGCAAAAGGGCATGAGGGAAGTTTCTAGGTGATGGTAATGTTCTTAGAACTTTGTGCAATGAAGAAAATGTCCTGTATCTGTGCTGTCTGATAGGGTAGCCAATTAGCTAGTTGGCTACCCTATTAGACAGCACAGTTCTATATCCTAATAAGGGCCTGGGCCTCAAAGGTATATGCATCTGTCAAAACTCCTCTCACGATAAGCCTAAGATTTGTACATTTCACTATCTGTAAAGTTTGCATTAAAAAGGTAAGCATAAATTCTATTTGGTGCCATGTGTGTTGAAGTGTTTAGACATGAAATATGCTGTTATCTGCAACTTGAAATGCATAATAAAAAATGAATTGATGAGTGGAGGTGTGGCTAAATTGTGAGACATATGATAAAAAAAATACAGCAAATTATTGTAGAATGTTAGTGGTAGGTATATAGGTGTTCACTGTAAAAACTTTCAGCCTTTCTGTATATTTTGGAATATTTTCAGAATAAAATTTTGGGGGTACCCAGAGCTGAGAGAGGAATGAGAAGTTATTGTCTAATAAGTACGAAGTTTCAGTTTGGAATGATGAAATTTTTCTGAAAATAGTAGTAACAGTTTACAACATTTGAATGCACTTAATGGAAAGTAGTTGTACACTTAAAATAGCCAAAATGTTAAATTTTATGTTACGTATATTTTACAATTTTAAAAAAGTTTGAAAACCAAAAGAAAAATGTTGGGAGAAAATCCATGTGGAATTCTCCGTGCCACCTCTAGAGGCAGTCTAGGGTACTGCACAGAGAGAAAGCGGAAAGCAGCAGCCTGTGTGAGTGAGCTAGGTGGGCTTGGAGTAGAAGGTAGTGGGAAGAGAACACAGGCTTTGGAAACAAACAGACCTGGGCTCATAATCCCAGCTCTTTCACTTTCTACTTGTATAGCTGTATTTTCTTATTGCTATTGCTGCTGTAACAAATTACCACAACAATGTAGTTTAAAACAACACAGACTTATTATGTTGCATTTCTGGAGATCTGAAATGTGTCTTATTGGGCTAATATCAAGAGCTGATTTCCTTCTGGAGACTCTATGGGAGAACCCACTTTCTTGCCTTTTAGCCTCTAGACACTGCCTGTATTCTTTGGCTTGGCTTGGCTCATGCTCATCTTCAAAGCCAGCAGTAACATCTTCAAATTAATCTCTCTCTCTCTCTCTCTCCCTCTCCCTCTCTGTCTCTCTCTCATACACACACTCTCTCTGCTTCCTTTATCACATCATCTTCTCTGACTCTCCTACTTTCCTCTTTCCCTTATAAAAGCCCTTGTGATTCCATTGGGCCCACCCAGACAATCTAGGATAATCCCCCGTCTCAATAATTCACAATGGTTATTACCTCTGCAAAGTCCCTTTTGCCATGTAAGTTAACATATTCACAAATTCTGGGGATTAGGACATGAACATCGTGGGAGAAGGGCATTTTTCTGCCTACCATAGTGACTTTGAAAATTTATGCTATGGTATTCATATGTCAAGACTTCACTGAAGAATAAAAATATATTTCTTGTGATTTTTCCTCCTAAGTTTTATTGAGATATAATCCACATACCACACAATTTACCTATTTAAAGGGAATAATTCACAATGGTTATACAATCATCACATTTTCATCTTTCTCTCATTTTTACATGTGAGGAAACAAAGGTTTGAAACGACAGCACTGGGGCATTACATTGGCTGTCAAGAGTTGAGATTCCAGTCCAGGTTTGGACTCCCTTCGTGAAGACTAATCACCTGGGAGCAGTGTGGTAGTAGTGAAACATGCAGGTGCTCATGCCAGGTTAGATTTGGGTTCAAGGCTTTGTTTCTGTCTACAAGCTGCGTGACCTTTGGTAAAACATCTTCTTTTTATTTTAAGGGAGAGTGGTTTTTTTGGGTTTTTTTTTTTAAGATTTATTTTATTGATTTTTGACAGAGAGAAACAGAGACAGAGACAGAGAGAAGGGGGAGGGCCCAGAGCAGTCTCCATAGTTGACATTAGTTTTCCATATAGTTTCACTCCACAGGTGGGCGCAGGGCTGCGCAGGGCAGGAACTGGGCCGGGAGCCTCTCACATAGGTCCCGGCAAGAACCGAACTGGGGGCACTCCCCAGTTCAGCATGTGGGTCTGCCTGGGCCGGGGCTGGGATTCGATCCTCGGTCCCCAGGGCTTCAAAGCGAGTGCTTAACCTGCTGAGCCATCCCAGCTTTCCCCTGGTAAAACATCTTGGAGCCTCATTTTGCAAATGAAGACAAATAAATGGGAGTGGGTGGGATTATCTGTATGAGTCCTCCTAGCTATGTAATTCCAAGTTTCACTGAGGGAAAAAAAGATAATTAAAAATAAATTTCCCAAGCATCCAGCGCAACAAAAGAGAAAAGTATTCACTGAATACGGGCGATCGCTTGTACTCTGAGCTTCTCTTCTGGTCTGAGCGCCTAACACGGGTCTCAGAGTTCTTCTCCCACTCACTGATGGCCTCAGCTGGGCGGAAAAGAAAATGCGTAAAGCGACCCTTACAAAGGCAGAGAAGGATGGGAAGTGTTGAGGGAAGAGCCTGCAGCAGATCCTTGGTCTGTCCAGGAATGGGCAATGATCCCACAAATGGAAACAGAGGTGGGAGGGATCAGAGGAGGTCTTCCCCAAGGCCAAGTTCAATCTCAAGGTGAGGGAGGGCTGAATGGGAGGGGAAGTGTGTTGGAGGGGTAGTTCTGAAAATAATCTTCAGACCCCCGTTTGGTGACACCCACCACGTGCGGTGCATCTGCAGTTCCCCGCCTTCTCCCTCTACCCCTACTCATCCACGAGACTTGGTATGCTCGGCCCCCAGAATTAGCCTCCTTCCTCCGGCGTACGATTGGTACAGCCCAAGCTAGCGGAGTTGGAACCTAACCAAAGACACGCCTGTTGTCACGCCTCCATCTCTGATTGGCTGGATGATTTAAAGATCCGGCCAGTGATAGGATGATTTTCTACTGCTAGTATTTGAAAGTTCCTAGTGTAGAATCTTTTCCCGCAGGCGCACCCTGTTCGGCTTGGTTGTCCGAGGGCCGGAGCAAGTGAGTGTCCACCCGATCTCAGAGATGGGAGGTATAGCGCCTGCTTCTTTAAGGACACCTGTCTGGAGGGTGCAGATGAGACAGACGGAGGGGGCAGGGATTCCCGGATCCCACGGTCCCCCCATGGTTTCCCTAGCCAAATACTCTACCTCTTCCCCACCTTGGAGATGGGAAGCGCCAGTGCTTGGGAGTCACAATGATAGAAGCCGGGAGTTTACCAGCCTCGGGGCTTCTCCCAACCTGTTTCCACTTCTGTATCGGAGAAATAGTGAGACCTGTCCGGCTGCATATAAACCAGTGAACGTACCTAAAATACAGAAGGCGCTTATTATATGTCAGCCCCCTTGTTCGTCTCCCCACGTGAGATCCCCTGCTTCCTGGGGAGAAGATTCAGTGCCCGCCTTGGGTCTCTTGGAAGCTGTTTTCTCTTCTTGTTTAGGGTCCCCCTTCTTCTGCGGCCCTTGCCAGACAGCTGAGGCTCCCCAAATTGAGGTGCATTTGACGCTGCCCAACTGCCACTCTTGAAATTATTGTGCAGGAAAATAATTTCTAATTGAGTTTACGGTTGGCCCAGAGTCCTTTTTACCATCTCTGTGACCTCTTTGTGTTACTAGTGACAGCCTGCGCGACCCTATGCGGCCTTGACCAGGCTCCGCGTCACGGCCTCTATGCCACCTGCTATACCCCTGAGATCCTGTGACCCCTGTGCTCCAGTCCTTTTGCAGTCCTGCAGAGGCGGTGGCGATGCAGTCGGGCGCTCTGGCAGCGGCAGCGGAGTACGAGGATGCGGAGCTGCGGTGCCGCGTGGCTGTGGAGGAGCTGAGTCCAGGTGGGCAGCCGCGAAAGCGCCAGGCCCTACGCACCGCGGAGCTGAGACTGGGTCGTAACGAGCGCCGCGAGTTGATGCTGCAGCTGCAGACGCCGGGGCTGGCGGGGCGGCCCCGCTGTTTCCCCCTGCGCGCCGCGCGCCTCTTCACGCGCTTCGCCGCCGCGGGGCGCAGCGCGCTACGTCTCCACGCGGATGGCGCTCCTCCCGCGGGCGCTGTGCAGCTGCTGCTCTCCGACTGCCCCCCGGAGCGCCTGCGCCGCTTCCTGCGTATGCTGCGCCTCAAGCTGGCTGCGGCCCCGGGTCCCCCACCGGCCTCCGCCCGCACGCAGTTGCTTGGCCCTCGGCCCCGCGACTTTATCACCATCAGCCCCGTGCAGCCCGAGGAACTGCGGCGCGCAGCGGCCACCCGGGTTCCCGACACCACTCCGATGAAGCGGTCCACGGAGCCCCGGTCTGGGGCTCAGCCCAGTACCGTGAGGACAGAAAAGGTGGGGCACCTGAGAATTGGATGTGCCACTGAGATGGAAAAGACCGAGGAGACCCAAGTTTGGGGGGAAGATGGTGGCCGTATTTGAGGAGGGTGCTGTTATCTCAGAGGAGATACCCATAGGACTTCTGAGTAGGACAGCGATGTGGGAATTGTGTGTGTGTGTGTTTCTCATCGTGCAATCCCTGAGACTGGGTAAGCAAGAATAGGAAAAGGGGGCCCAGATCACATTAAAAGGGGAAGCGAAGAAGGAGGCCTTCAATGGAGACTTTAGAAAAAGTAAAGCCGTCCTGGAGAAAGAGAGGAGTTTTTGGAGAAAAGAAAGTGGTCAGCAGTGTCAGGGGCAGCCAACAGGGCCAATCAAATAGGGTGGGGACAAAGTCTGGTGGGTTTGAGTGTTTGTGACCTGGGGCAGATGTATCGTAGACCACAGGGGTTTGAGACTAAGCTGGTGAGAAGATGGAGATGGGGCAAGAAGGGGCTCTAGCTAGGCAGGGTTTTGCTTGGAAGTTTCGAGGTGAGAGAGATAGGTTTGTGGCCGGAAGAGAAATGAGAAGGAAGGATGAGTGAGAGAGAGGTCTAGACTTAGGGAACCCAGGAAGAGGGAACTGAAGGAGGATTCAGACCCACACAATGGGGTGTTCAGGGCATCAGGAATCAGTGGAGACCCACCCTGGCTTCCTTCCTCAAGGAGAGACCTGTGCCCCAGTAGTTCCTGGCAAGATCTCCAAGTGGATCAAGGCTGCCCAAGGGCTCCAAGGAATGAAACCAGCAGAGACATAAGGACTACCAGGCCTAGCATTGCACCTGGGCCAAGAGGTGGGGGGCATTGCCTGGGGGGTAGGGGAAGGCACTGAGATAGCCCTGTCCCCCCAGGAAGCCCTAAAGTGGCCCCTGCCTATGAAGAGGCTGAGCTTGTCCCCCAACAAACCACAGCTTTCTGAGGAACAGGCTGAGGTTCTAAGGGTGGTCCTGAAAGGCCAGAGCATTTTCTTCACTGGGAGTGCAGGTAGTATGGGGCAGTTGGGGGTGGGAGGTTGGTGGTGAGGTAGGATGGAAGACAGGTGGCCCTGACTTTGCCCTCTGCCTAGGGACAGGGAAGTCTTATCTGCTGAAGCGTATCCTGGGCTCACTGCCTCCCACAGGCACTGTGGCCACTGCCAGCACTGGGGTGGCAGCCTGCCACATCGGGGGTACCACGCTCCATGCCTTTGCAGGTAAGTGAGAGCCCCTGGGGCTGAGCTGGGAGCAAGCCAGGCCCGTGGGAAGGGAGGGAGGAAGGTCAGGATTGAGACAGGGCTGGGAGCACAGTGCAGGTTAACTAGTGTTTATTCATAGGCATTGGCTCAGGTCGGGCTCCCCTGGCCCAGTGTGTGACCCTGGCCCAGAGGCCAGGTGTGCGGCAGGGTTGGCTGAGCTGCCAACGGCTGATCATTGATGAGATCTCCATGGTGGAGGCAGACCTGTTTGATAAGCTGGAGGCTGTGGCCAGGTCAGTATGTGCAGTAAGAGCTGGGTTCTGGTGGTTTTCCAAGTGGAACCCATCTACCCAGCCCCTAAAGCGTTTCTTGCTCCTCTCCAGAGCTGTCCGGCAGCAGAACAAGCCATTTGGAGGGATCCAGCTCATCATCTGTGGGGACTTCCTACAGCTGCCACCTGTAACCAAGGGCTCCCAGCCCCCACAGTTCTGCTTCCAGGTACCACTCGCTCTCCTGCTCTGCACCCCCATCAGGGGTCTGCTCTGCCCCCTGACATCCATACCCTCCCCCCCACCAGGCCAAGAGCTGGAGGAGGTGTGTCCCAGTGGCCCTGGAGCTGACCAAGGTGTGGAGGCAGGCGGACCAGAGCTTCATCTCTCTGCTACAGGCTGTCAGGCTGGGCAGGTGGGCCCTGTGAATAGAGAATGGGCCACAGGATGAAGAGCCAAGTGTAGGTCAGAGAGCTGCACTGGGACCCAGAGAAGGGGGAGAAATGCTTTCTGGACCCATAGAAGATGGTCACTGTGTGAGCACTGGGACCCTGCCTCCCCCAGAGTTAGGGTCCCCATCACCCAGCACAGGGCGTGGAACAGAGTAGGTGTCAGGAAAGCATGGGGCATATGGATACACAAGAGGAATTTGGAGATGTCAACACTTGCATTTCACAGATGCAGAAATTGAGGTTCAAAGAAGTGAAGTTATTTGCCCAACGTCACGGCTAATGAGTGACTGAGCTGGGATTCGAATCTAAAACCCAAGGTCCTTCTACTCTTAGAGCCTGTGAGTCACCTGGTGGGGGTTACAGACAGCATCCCCTGCCCCAGCTAAGACAAAACATTGAAATGCTACAGCCACTTTAACATGGGAGTGGACAAGCCAAGAGAGCAGACAACATGGGCCAGAGCTGGGCCTTGAAAGCCAGGCCAGATTGGGACGCACTAGGGGGAGGGTGGTGGTGACTACCGTAGCTCTCTATGCCTGGTGACAGGAGGCAGGGAGGAAGGTGCACAGCACCCACCAGCCTGCATGGGGGACAAGAGGCAGGCTGAGTGGCTGAGCAGGGAGAGATGGGCCCAAGTTGTTCCCTCTCCTCACACCAGAGGTGCTGCTACACCCAGGCCTTCCCATGTGGAGGAAGGCTAGAGATGGGGGGACATAGCAACAGAGGCTTGATTTCTTCCTCCTCCCCCCACCCCCAAAGCAGCAGGCCAGGGGCTAGCAGATTGTGCCCTGGCAGCTGATCTGATTATAGGTTACCAGTATTACAGGTATCAACATCAGTGCCTGGCCTAGGCCCTCTAAATCTCTGACCTGTGCTCACTAAGCATATCCAGCTTCCTAAGCAATGATGAGAGTAGGAGGCTGCCTAGCTTCTTCCTGCGGGCAGGCACAGAAATGGGTGCTCACCCATGATCTCAGCCAAGCACCCGTACGCACATCATGCTCAGTCCCCATGTATGGGATTAAAGTAGAGAAAAGACAAGTTGGCAGCCTTGGGGCCAGCAAATCTTGCCCTATGCCCCTTTCCAGTCCCTAGGCCTGACCTATGGCCTGGTGCTTGAACCATACCACCCACATGCCCCACCCTCCCTGGTGTTCTGGTGGGCTCTCTGCCCTGACAGCCCAGCTCCCACAGGTGCTCAGATAAGGTGACCAGCCAGCTCCAGGCCACGGCCACCCACAAGGTGGGGCGAGATGGGATTGTGGCCACAAGGCTCTGTACCCACCAGGATGATGTGGCTCTTACCAATGAGAGGCGGCTGCAGGAGCTGCCAGGTGAGCAGGGACCTGGGGCTGGACAAGACCAGTTGGGAGGGGCCTTCAGGAGGTATGTCCCACCAGCCCCCAGGTAGAACCTAAGCCATCAGTCAGTGACTTGTAATCGGTTTACCCAATTCTTTATCCAAGGTGAGGTCCACAGCTTTGAGGCCATGGACAGTGACCCTGAGCAAGCCCGGACCCTGGATGGCCAGTGTCCTGTTAGCCAGCTCATTCACCTAAAGCTGGGGACCCAGGTGAGAGAGAAGCAGAGCCTAGACTCTGAGAACTGAGACCTCCCCAATCCTTGCCCGTCTGCCCAGGCTGCTCCATGGCCAGAGGGCCCAGCTGTGATCACAGCAAACTCCCTCCTATTCCCACCCACCTTCCTGCCCTCCTTTTCCTAAGCCCGGAGCTCCAAGCAGTATTGCTTTGGACAAGTCCCTTGCCCTTGCTGAAGCTTGATTTCCTCACCTCTAAAACAAGGGCTGAAATATCTACCCCACAGTTGTCTTCTGTAGTGTACCCTCCACTGGGAGTGTCCTCTTTTCTTCCACCCTGTTGGAAGTGAGCCCAATGGGAGCCTTTTCTTGGGTTCTGAGGACACCCAAAGGGAAAATGCAGGCACCATGTGGTTGGAAGAGAGGTGACAGGACCTGGGGCTATCCCGCAAGATTGTGGCCCATACACATACCCCGTGACAGACATGGCCATTTCAAAGCCCTGTGATGTCTGTGACCTTACTGCTCTTTACGCCCTCCTCAAGCACGCTGAGTAAACGTCATTCCCCTTTGACACAGGGGAACCAAGACCCCGAAGAATAACGCAGCTTGCCACAGGGGTCTCAGCCAGTGGCCTAGTTGAGAACTAGGGCTCAGTGCCCCTCCAGACAGCCCCCAGCCTCCCAGAGCTGCAGCAACCTGAGGCCAGGCCGAGGGCCGGGACAGCTTTCCATGCCAACAGTTCCTCTTTCCCTTGCAGGTGATGCTGGTGAAGAACTTAGCGGTGTCCCGGGGCCTGGTGAATGGCGCCCGAGGGGTGGTAGTTGGGTTTGAAACTGAGGGGAGAGGTAAGTGATGGGGGTACAGTCCTATTGCTTGGGTTTGGGGCAGGCCCTGGAGTAAGTGTGAGGAGGAGAAGACCCGAATGGAGAGATGTGGCCTGCTCCTCACCTCTGAGCCCTGAAGCTGGGCTGAGAGTTTGAGCTTCTTTACCCTCAGGGCTGCCCCAGGTGCGGTTCCTGTGCGGAGTCACTGAGGTCATCCGTGCTGACCGCTGGACGGTGCAGACCACGGGGGGCCAGCTCCTCAGCCGGCAGCAGCTGCCCCTCCAGCTAGCCTGGGCAATATCCATCCACAAAAGCCAGGTGAGCCGCCAGTCTGGGGCATTGGGACAGGGAGGCCTTAAAGGTTTTATCGGGGAAAGTTCCAGTTGTAGAGTAAACCTTTCTTTAGTGCATTTCCCACCCCGCCTACTTTTCTTCCTTTCCAGGACACATATAATTCCCCTGTATCACCCATGCCCTGCCATTTTCTAAGCCACTATCAGATATGTTAAACTTTGTCCTTACAACAGCTATATGGTACAATAATCATTCCTGTTTTACAAAGAAGGAAACCAAGGCTCAGAGAGATTAAGTAACTCAAATAAAGTCACACAGTTAGTGAGAGGCAGAGCCAGGATTCATTTCCATGCCTTTACCAACCCAGGCCTGAGCTCTTTCCTTTTACCCCTACCCCTCTATTACCCTGGACTGTCTTCCAGATCCTCTCCTATTCAAATACCCATCTGGGGTCAGCCTATCCCTGTGCAAATCTCTGAACTCCGCAAGGAGATCCAGGGGTAGTAGCTGGGCTGGTGAGGTGGAGTCAGGCTCTTGGGGCAGATCTGGCTCCATCTGTCCTTCCAACCCCCAGGGCATGTCCCTGGATTGTGTGGAGATCTCTCTGGGCCGTGTGTTTGCCAGCGGCCAAGCCTACGTGGCCCTTTCCCGGGCCCGCAGCCTGCAGGGCCTGCGTGTGCTGGACTTTGACCCCATGGTGGTTCGCTGTGACCCCCGTGTGCTGCGTTTCTATGCCACCCTGCAGCGAGGCGGGGTCATCAGCCTGGTAAGAGGAAGTCACCTGCAGTGGGCCACATGGCTGTGGGCAGCCTGGGAGCTAAGACAGGGGAAAGGCCAAGGGACCCTGGGTTGGGGTGGCAGGGCCTTCTCTGGCTCCATTGGGGACAGGAGCAAAAGGAAGGAGAGTAAAAGGCGGTGGCCCTGGGAACATCAGAAGCACTTGACTTGGGTTCTCTGGCTTTGATCTAGGAGTCCCCAGATGAAGATGAGGCAGCCTCAGACCAGGAGAACGTGGACCCAAACCTTTGAGCTACAAAGAGAAGACAAAAGACAGTTTCCCCTCCTTCCTGCTCCCTAGTGGGGCAGGATCCCAGGGGATATAAGGGAGAGGTGGTTAGTGCCCCTTTCTCCCTTCAGTAGGGGCTGTCAGCCTCCTGGCAGGGGTCAAAGGAGAACACTTCTCACCCATTTGCCAACTGTGCCTCCATTCTCCCCTGTCCTTGGTGAACTGCTTCCAGGGTCAGGAGTAACCCTTTCTGAACCAGTTAGGAATGAGCCTGTGGCACATATCTGGAGTTAGAGACCAGAGCTCTCTTTAAATGCTGGCTTCAGGGCCACATGGGCCTTGGAGGGTATCCGGGAACAGGAATAGGCCATAGGGGTCCTGGGAACCTCAGGCCAGGTACTGGCCCCAAACAGAGAGGAGAACCTGGGGATATTGTCACAGGTGGGCCCAGCCTAGCAGTCAGGACACACTCCCCTAAGCCCGACGTGAGAACATGCACTGCAAATTGTGCACCAATATCTTAAGCTGCTTTTGGGGGAAAATAAATAGTGTGTGGGAGAACTGAAATGGATGTTCTCGGATTGTATTTATTTAAGACAAATAAACTTGTGAATTGGGTAAGGACTGTGAGTTGAGTCTTTGCTCTCTTTAGGAAAGTACCCATTCTAGGGGGACTAATCCTATGTGTTCTGCCCCCAGCCCTGCATGTACACAGAAGTGTTCATCCGCAATGGCTGAGCTCACAGCAGCCTATGTGAGGTTTTGTTTATATCACTGGTTATTTGGAAAGCTGACTTACCTGACATTGATAACTCACAGTGTTCCAGGTACTAGTCCTGCCCCTTTCTAGGAAGGGCGGTCAGCTCCAGACTCCGAGCACAGCCACTGTGCTCTGTCCTTGGCTATGGCTCTGTCTCCCATACCACAGAGCTCTTGAGAACAGGACTGAGTCAGTGCCCTGCCTCTTGAGACCCCAGCGCCCAACTCAGCACACGGAACAGGGCAGGAAATGAATAAAGAATGAGAGAATGCAGAGAGCCAGCACTGAGGGGCCATAGGGCCTGCCATCTGCCCGAGCATGCTGCTGAAATCACAGGAGTGTGCATGCCACTGCATGGGGGGACCCCTGGACTTCTGTGTCTTCCCTAGTTGCCTAGTTGTACAGATTTGCCACTCTTTCCTCCACGCTTCAGAGGAAAGCTGGTTTGTCAGATGGACAAGTTGGAGAAAGGCAACAGCATCATACGAAAACACAGAGGTGTGAAAGATGGAGCTCGATGGTCCACTTTATTGAAGACTTTAAAGCAAAAGAACATGGGAGCTGGAGGAGGAAGGCCTATCCCTGAGGAGACTCAGGACCAGCTGAGAGCCCCTCTGTGGGGCAAGAGGGGCTCCTGTGAGTCCCACCACCTGCAGGCCCACATGGTCTCCCTTAGCTCAGGGCTTCCTCCTCAGCATCAGTTGCGATCTGCCTTGAGGGTAATGAGCAATTTACAAGTCTGTCTCCTCAGGCAGGTCCCTTGGTTGTCTTTGTGTCCCCACAGCATTCAGGCTGATGACTTTAGAAAGAAGACATTTCGCAAAAATGTCTGGTAAATGGAAGAACACACCACAGTGCTAGGCCCCCTGGGAGGCCAGGATGCTCACTCCGAATTTGAAGAGGAGGTGGCTGAGATGTAGGGCTGAGAAAGCTGACTGATGGAGTGCCCCCTTTCACCCTAACCCCAGGGGAGGACGTGTCTAGGCACAACTTGGTCCTGAATATTTTGTCCATCCCCACAGGGGCAAATGGTCGTGCTCAAAACCCCAGTCTCAGAGCAGCCAAGCCCTCACTCCCCAAGCACTACACACCATGTACCAGTAGGTGGCGCCAAGTTGACATTCAGTTCCTTCTCAGAGACCGGGCAGGTCCTTTGTTTCCCAATCTGTGTGCCAGGGTAGGGCACATGGACACCTCAGGAGCTGGGGGTCCAGTAAGCATGGGGAGGGGAGGATGCTTTGTTGAGAAGGCTGTGCTGGGTGTCTGTGGAATGCCTCATGGTTTCTGTTCATTAGCCCTCTTGTTTTCTCACAGTAACCCAGAGAAGAGAGTAGGAAGAAAACATTACCGGTACTCTCTAGAGAGGTTAGGTGACTTGGCCAAGGCCACACTGCAGGCTGGTTTGGAACCCAAGTCCCAGGGTCCTGGGGTTTTGCAAAGTCAGCAGAGGGCCCTGAAGTCTTGAACATGCTTCCTAAACCTCAGCCCTAGTGTCATCATTAGAGAAATGGGCTAACAGCCAATCAATGACATTAGGACAACTAATGAGCTGGGGTGGGGCCACGCATAGGTAAGCCTCCTGGTTAGCTCCCATTGGCTTTTATTATTCTTACCTGAAGCGGCCACACTGCACCCCTCCTCCACCTTGCCTCCTGAGTGGCCTGGAGAATAACAAAGAGAATTAACAGGAACCCAGAGTAAGTGAATGCTTTCTTTCAGTCTTCTGTGATGTGCCCAACTACTAAGGGGAAGGGGAGAATGACGTTTTCCCCTCTCCCAACAACATGAGGTCTCAGCCCTGTCTGTGAGCACACTTGTCATAACTGCTCCTATTCCTTCCTCCCTCCATCTTCTTTTTCTTTTTCTTTTTGAGAGAGAGAGAGATACAGACACAGAGAGAAGGGGAAGGGCCCCGAACAGTCTCCATAGTTGCACATTATTGGTTTTTCCATATAGTTTCACTCCACAGGTGGGAGTGGGGCTGCACAGGGCAGGAACTGGGCCGGGGTCTCAACCCGGTGAGAACCGAACTGGAGGCCAAACCCCAGTTCAGCATATGGGTCCACACGAGCTGGGGCCGGGATTTGATCCTTGGTCCCCGGAGCTGCAAAGTGAGCGCTTAACCCACTGGGCCATCCTGGCTTCCCCTGTTCATCTTCTTATCAGAGGGTCTTCAACAGCTCTATGAGGGGGATCTTTGGACCTGCTTTACAGAGGAGAAGACTGAAGTGCACAGGGGGGCAGGTCAAGGTCACACGGCTGTAGATGGCAGAGCAAAGAATGGGCACTCAGGTGTCTGAGGCCTCCCCTCGTTGTTCAGGACTTTCACAAAAAGGAGTAAACATGGGGTGCCTGCATCCTGGCACCTAGCTTTGTTCCAGAAACCCCACACTCAAGACTCCATTTCTTGGGGAAGCCGGGATGGCTCAGTGGGTTAAGCGCTCACTTTGCAGCACCGGGGACCAAGAATCGAATCCCAGCTCCGGCCCGTGCGGAACCATATGCTGTACTGGGGAGTTCCCCCAGTTCAGTTCTCTCTCTGTCTCTGTATCTCTCACTCTCTGTCTCTGTCTCTGTCAAAAACAATAAAATAAATAAATAAATAAAAGACTCCATTTCTTTAGGATTTTAAGAGCTCCACCTGCTGGGACATAAATGACTGGGAGGGGCCAACATGGAAGGGGAGAAACTTGGAAGGAGATCCTGAATAGGGAAGTGAACCCCGGGTGCCAGACAAGCCCAGCAGGGAGGGCAGTGATGGTGCTAGCTGGCCCAGTCTCCCACTCCTCAGCCACACAGGCCCCGTCAGATGCACCCCCCACCCCAGGGCTGCCTCTCACTTCCCTCCCCCAGCAGGTGTTGGGTTCAGTAAGCAGAGACCCTGCTCACCTGGGAAGGTGTGGAGTGAGAAGGGCGTCCAGTTACAAGCTGGAGCCGGCCTGCAGGGGCAACGGGGGCGGGGGGGGGGGGGCAGAGCCAAAGGCCTGGAAACTACTGGGGCAGGGTGTCCCGGGAGGCCCCAGGACACCCTCACCCTGCAGGAGCCCCCACCCCCGCTGCAGCAGGAGTTCCTCACTTCTGGGCTCCTTGCCTCCCTGAACACCTTCTCCCAGCTCCTAGGGGCTGTAGCAGCGGCAAGACCATGGCATCCAGCCTCAGACACCACTCAGTAGCTAATGCGTGTCAGTCTCCTGAGCTGGGCCTCAGTTTCCACATCCTCAGAATGGGAGTAGGGTGGGAATAAGCCCTGCTTGACCAACTGCCCCAGTCAGCGTTAGGGTGGATCCTGGGGCTGCTTGGGAGGCTGTGAAGAGCTGTGCACACACCCCGGGAGGTGGTTCTCTTTTAGCCTCACTCCTGTCTTGCCAACACCCAGGGTGGCCTCCTCCCCCGCCCCTCCCCCTGGGCCCTGGCACAGCACTCCATGCCTATTTAAGGCAAATCTCCTGATCTCCTTTTAAATAACATTCTCTCCTTGTTGTGGAGAAGACAAGCAGGGCTTAGGGAAAGGGGCGGGGAGCCCCAAGTAGCCCATCAGAAGGTGGAGGGGAAAGGACCGACATGGGGGTAAAGCAGGCATGCATTCCCCTCCTCCCACTGTGAGCCTTGGGAAGGTCGCTGCCCTCCCTACTTCCCAGCCTCCCGTTTTGGCCCCTCACTGCACAGGCCCCTTTAGAGGGACTGGGGCACTGCCTGAACGCTTCACGCAGCCCCTTGTTGGCCCTGGGGGTGGGAGGATGGGGAATCCTGCTTGTCCCTGGGGTGTGAATGTTTGGGTGAAGAAGCAGCACAAGTAGGGTGACCAGCAAGAGGAGAGGAAGGGTCTGGAAAAGGACTGAAATCTGCCCAGTGTGAAGGGTGAAACACACTGTTCTTTGGTTCCAGAATCCAAAGATCAGAAAGGCAAAGAGACCTGCCCAAGGCCACACAGCTAGTGAGTAGAAGGGTCAGAAACCCAGGCCTGGTCGGCTCCAAAATTCATGCTTTTCCCCTTCTCTGCCAGGTCTCCTCATGCCTGGGGCTGTATGCAACACTTGACAGTGACTCTTATTACAGGGTGCCCAGTAACAAGTAGAACTGATGAGAACATTGCAAAAATTCATCAAATTGTGCATCAAAATCATCAGCTGACTGTAAGAAGCATAGCAGACCAAGTCAACATCGAGAGAGGAACAGAAAAACCTTAATTGAAAGTCTTGGCATAAGAAAGGTGTGTGCAAAAATGGTCGCAAAGTCTTATTAGGGACCTGGCATCATTCAAAGCACCTTGCACGTACCTTTCACCTGTTCCAGCTCCCGGGGTGGGGGGGACCCCGACTTCTCCCCTCAGCCTCTCTCTGCTTTTCTCAGGCTCACCACACCTCTCCTTCCCCTTCTCCTGGGTGCCTGGCCTACCCACCCACCCCAACAACTCACCTTGGCTCAGAAACATATGGCTAGAAGGTGACCTGTCCCACGTGCCTCCAAAAGACCCAGACTAGGGGACCTTCCCCAGGCAGGAGCCCAGCAGGGCCCTTTCAGCTGCTGGGGTCTCTGCCCTTGAGGCCCTCCACCTCCCTCTCCTGCTTCCTCTCTCCCCTCTTCCCAGTCTTTCCTCAGGTAGCTGCCTCCCAGCGTCCCATCTCAGTTGGATTAACCCCCCTGTGATCCTCACATGACTGAGACACTCTCTTCAGGGTTCAAAAGGAGAGGGTCATGGATCCTTTACAGATCATGTTGCCTCCTTGGAACCAGCCACTCACTCCTCAGGCATGTGAGCCCCAGGCCAGCCCCAGCCCCGTGTCTGTGTCAGATGGGACGGTGGTGGGGGTGGGAGGGAGGCAGCCTGCCTCGTCTTCCTCTAGGCACTCTGAGCACAAAGGGGCCAGGGTGGCCTCACTTCACAAATGAGCAAACACTGTGGCCCAGGGAAGGGGAGGACAGGCCAGCGATCCCACTGTGAGACAGAAGTCAAACTGTCTCACTGAGCCAGTAAGAACTGGGATACCTGGTAACCTCAGGTGGGGGCCTGATTCCTGGGGGAGGAGAGTCTATCATAGGAGGAGATTTGGCTCTTTGTTTCGTGGGGGTCTCCTTGAGCTTCCCAGGGTTTTTCTAGCTTGGCTCTAGCATGAACTCCTTGTGTGCCGTTGGGCAAGCCCCTTTCCTTCTTTGGGCCTCAGTTTCCTTGTGTAAAACAGGTAGGTTGGGTGGATGATCTTTTTTTTTTTTATTGTTTTTGACAGAGAGAGAGAGAGAGAGAGAGAGAGAGAGAGAGAGAGAGAGAGAGAGAGAGAGATACAGAGACACAGAGAGAGAATTGAACTGGGGGCACTCCCCAGTTCAGCATATGGATCCATACGGGCCGGGGCTGGGATTTGATCCTCGGTCCTCGGTCCCTGGCGCTGCAAAGTGAGCGCTTAACCCACTGAGCCATCCCGGCTTCCCCAAGGGTGGATGATCTTTGAGACCCCTTCCGGATTAGACTGGCACCTTCTGTCAGACCAGGCCTCTGTCTCCAGGCTCTTGCCCAGGCCCAGGCCTCCTTCACAGCTCACCAAGATTGCTCCAACAGCCTCTGCGCCATCTCTGGCCTCCACTGTCTTCCCCTCTGACAAACCACCCCACACATTGCCCAGGTAACCTCTGGAGGCTCAGGAATCTTCCATAACCCTCCATGGCCTCCCTCAGAATGATCTACCTCATCACCTGGTATTTAGCACATCCTGCCTCTAGTCTTGGACCCTGGGCTCAGTTTCCTCATCTGACAAGGGCACTAACAACCCCTCACTCAGAGGCTGTGGTGTGGACACACACAGTGGGGCCCACGCAAGGAGCCTGGGAAAGGCTGGACAGCCTACCCAGCACTCCTAACCAGTTTCTCTGTGCTGCAATGGCTGCCCCCTCCCCCACACCCACTGTCCTTCATCCAAACTGGAGAGGTCCTCCAAGGTTGGTCCAAGTCCCCCCTCACCCAGAGAGGCAGGCCCCCTCCCTGGCCCCATCAGACGTGACCTTGTTCATGTGGAGCTCCCACAGGGCTGGACTCCACTCGCCTGCCTGCCTCTGCAGCCCCCACCAGCCTGTGGGGAACGTGCAACTGGGGGCTCCCAGAGAACCGGCTGGCAGGGCACTCGCTGAAGGGACAGCTGGGTCTGTGGGTTTCTGGCCACTCTCCCTTCCTTCCCCAGGGCTGACACGAATTATCTTTGACCTCAGAGACATCCTCACCACCAACATTAAAAGAGCTCAGAGTTGGGCCTCAGGGCAGACCCTAAGGAGGTTTTAGACCCCCTCTTGCCCTGTGCTGATGGCTGACCCAACCGACTCCCACAAATCTTCCCCAAAGGTGCAGGAAGAGGTAGCTGGCAGGAAATACAAGTTATTAGAAGAGACTGCTTGGTGACTGAAGCCAGAAGTGATGTACTTTCACCCATAGCTTAATTTTAACTTACAGTAAGTTCACTGGTTCCCTTTCTTATAGTCAGCTTCACACCATTTTTAAGGGCGATACAATGGAAATCAGTAAATCTGGAAAGAAGAAGGGAAGTGGGTGGAGGCGGGCAGAGGAGAAAGTAAAGAGACTGCTAAGGGAAGAGAAGCCAGAACCTAGAAGCTTGGAAACCTCTCACTTGGGGTCTAACCTTCCTACTCATCCACTTACTATTTGTGGGGTCCTGGGGAGGTTACCTAATGTCTCCGAGCCTCAGTTTCCTCAACAGTAAAGCGGGGAACACTAAAACTTATCTCATCCTATGACAAGAGAATTGGATGATGCATATGTAGTGCTTAACTTACGGCTTGGCACCTCATAACTGCTCAAAAAATGCTTGCTATAATCCTTATTGAAGACAGATGGGTCAAGGCCCCCTGCTGAGGTGGAGTGAGCTGTTGGGAATAGGCACAGGTCGCACAGACAGGTACCCAGCTAGGTAACAGCTAGAACAATACACAGAGTCCCAGGCTTGCTGCTATGCAGTCTACATGCATTATCTCATTTAAACATCAGCCTCTTCCTCTGTCAAAAAGAGGGTTTTGGAACAGAAGCTTCCTAAGTAAAGCCTTTCCAGTTCTGTGAGTACTTATAGAAGGTTTTCAGTTTACAAAGTATTTCTCAATCTATAATTCTATGAGTGTTCAAATAGTTTAATGGTCATACGAGATCTAGGACTAGAATCAGGGAGAGGGCTCTATCTTTCTCCAGAGCCTGGTAGCTTTGAGAGGGGTAGGTAAGACCTGAAGCCCCACCAAGAACCCAGGGAGGGACGTCATGGCCCAGAATGTCATGGAAGCTTGGCTCTGGCTTCTGCCCAGCGTCCGGTTCTGTTGAGCTGTGCCGAGGCCCCAAGGCCTGGGTCTGGAACTCATCAACCCCACCTGTCAGCCGTCCCCTTAGTTATCACTGAGGAGAGGGCAGCCAAGAGGGAGTTGAGTGTGGCCTCAGTCCAGGGGCCCAGTATCCTTTCCCTGCTGGGTACCTTAGGGAAGGGAGCTGTGTGCCCAACAGCCAAACACCCCCAGTTTGAGCTGTTATATGACAGGCACCATGAAATAGGCAAAGGTCTCACTCATTCATAAATATTTATTGAACACCTACAGTGTGCTGGGCCCTGAGCTGCTGGCTCCAGAGACTCAGACAAAAATTCCTGTCTACACTCTAGTAAAAGAAGCTGTAAAGGAAAGCAGAAGTGTAATGGGAAATAAAGGAGAGCAATTCACTTTACACAAGGGAAACAGACAAGGCCTTCGAGCTAGGAAAGAAGTACAGCTAGAAAGAGCATCCAGACAGAGGGAAGGGCCCACGAAAGGCCCTGAGGTAGAAAAATGTGGAGTGTTTGGAAAGCCAGAGGACCAGTGTGAGGTTGGTACATAACAAGCTCTCCCTCAACTAATGCCAGCTAAAAAAATTAACAAATAATCATAAAGATCCCTGCTTCCAGCCAAGACAGAATAAGAGACTGGATTTATATTCCCACTTAAAACAACTAAAATACCCAACAAAATATATGAAACAGTGGTTCTCAAGACATTGAAACCAGACAATGAACAACAGTGACTCCTGGGATGCCAGGATAGCTCAGCGATTGAGCACTTGACTCAATCGTGAGGTCTGAGGTTTGCTTTCCAGGCCTGGCCTGTGCAAACCCATATGCTGAACTGCAGGGCAACTGGTAACCGCTGAGAATGCTTGGCGGCGAAGGTTCTCACCTCCCATGAGGGAGGCCCCTGGTTAAGTTCCCGCCCCACACAGCCCCACATCCACCTGTGTAGAATGAAACCATGTCACAGCTAACGATGTACAACTATAGAGAGTGCCTGGGCCCTCCCCACTTCTCTCTCTTTCTCACTCTCTCTCTCTCTTTTTCTCTCTCACCTTCTCTCAAATAATAAAATAAATCTTAAAAAAAATAATAGTGACTCCTGAGAGTCAGGAAACAGATGAGGTGAGCCATAAGACTGGCCCATCTTAGTGCCTGTAGAGTTTCCAGACCGGAACAGCATGAGAGGAAGGCGCGTGGACTCTGGCAGGCTCCCTCTGCAGTAGAAAGATGAAGCTAGGAGTCTGGGCACACAAGGCAGAGAACCAAAAAGGCGAGAGCAGCACACAGAAAACTCTGGAGCTCTACAAGGAGTACCTCTTCAGTAAGTCAGCCCGGTGCCTGCGTGTGAGGAAATTACTAGAAAGCATAATAAGAACAGCCCAAAGGAATTAGAGAACAATCCTAGGAGTGCACACGGGGCTGGGAATAGTGCTAGCTCCCACAAACAAGAGTAGAAACCTCACAGTTAATGGGACATTGAGTAGAGCACTCGAGGGTTTTTGGCTCAGAAGTGGGTAAAAACCTAATGCTTCTCTGGTCCCATCTAACAAAAGCAAGATCTGAAAAAGAAAAAAAAAAAGCAAAATATGATAGAACCAAACTATTTCCAAATAAATTTTGTATCCTAGAACAAAGCTCAAAAATATTTATAAGAATACAAAAATATCTAGCACCCAACAAAATAAAATTCACAATATTGGGCAACCAATAAAAATTAGCATGTATACAAAGAAATAGGAAAATATGACCAGGAAAGAAAAACCAATCAATTGAAACCTACCCAGGAATTGCAGTTGACAGAATTAGAAGACACAGATTTTAAAACTCTATTGTAATTCTGTTTTGTTAGGAGATAAAGGAAGGACTAACCCTGTCAGGAAGAGATATAGAGGATATATTTTAGAAAATCCAAATTGAAATTCTAGAGCTGAAAACTACCATGTCTGAGATGTAAAAAAAAAAACACCCACAACATGGATTAATGGAACATTAGACAGCACAGAA
Organism: Craseonycteris thonglongyai; assembly: GCA_004027555.1. Classification (NCBI taxonomy): domain Eukaryota; kingdom Metazoa; phylum Chordata; class Mammalia; order Chiroptera; family Craseonycteridae; genus Craseonycteris; species Craseonycteris thonglongyai. The sequence continues at coordinate 4,868 of PVKE010011888.1, read as the reverse complement.
GATTAGTAAACTTGAACACATAGTAACAGAAACTTTCCAAAATAAAACACAAAAAGAAAAGAAAAACTTAAAAAATAGTAATAACATGGCATCAGTGACCTGTGAGACTTTAAGTGACCTAATATTTAGATGTGTAATTGGAGTCTCGAAGGAGAAAAGAGGTCAGAAAACATGTGGGGGAAAAAAAAACAACAACCTGAAAAATTTCCAAATCTGATGAAAATTATAAATCTACAGATGTAAGATAATACTTAATAAATCCCAAGCACAATAAACATAAAGAAACTATACCAAGCTCTCTGATCCTCCCCATTTGATAGACAGCCATGGCTCATGCAGTGCCAGCCACGTCCGAGACACAAGGATGAAGGGTGGAGTAATTTGGCCATATTGGGCGACTGGTCACCACAGCAACTTTTAACTTTGGCAAAGTGGACATTGCTGCCCTCAGTGACCCCTTCATTGAACTCAACTACATGGTCTACATGTTCTAATGTGATTCCACCTGTGGCGAGTTCAATGGCACAGTGACAGCTGAGAACGGGCAGCCTGTCATCAGTAGAAGTGCATCTACATCTTCCATGTGGGAGATCCCATCAGCATCAAACAGGATGACGCTGGTGCCAGATATGTTGTGGAGTCCACTGGCGTCTTCACCACCTTGGAGAAGGCTGGGGCTCACTTGAAGGGTGGAGCCAAAAGGGAAATCCCTGCTGCCCCTTGTTTGTGATCCACGTGAGCCATGAGAAGTATGACAACTTCAAGATTATCAGCAATTTTTGCACCACCAACTTCTTGTCCCTTGCCCTCGACTCGGCTATCCGTGACAACTTTGGAATCATGGAGGGACTCATGCTCACTGTCCATGCCATTACTGCCACCCAGAAGACCATGGATGGCCCCTCTGGGAAACTGACATGGCGGCCATGGGGATGCCCAGAACATCATCTCTGTTTCTACAGGTTGGTGCTGCCAAGGCTGTGGGCAAGGTTGGCACTGAGCTGAACGGGAAGGGAAGCTTACTGGCATGGCCTTCCATGTCTCTACCCGCTAATGTATAGGTCGTGGGTCTGACCTACCATTTGGAGATAGCGTCCACATTTGATGATACCAAGATGCTGGTGCAGCAGGCATCGGAGAGCCCCTTACAGAGGCATCCTAGGCTACACTGAGGACTAAGCTGTCTTCTGAGACTTTAACAGTGACACCCATTCTTCCGCCTTTAATGCTGGGGTTTGCCCCGCCCTCAAAAACCACTTTATCAAGTTTATTTCCTGGTATGACAATGAGTTTGACTTTTGCAACAGGGTGATAGACCTTAGGTTCTCTATAAGGCTTCCAAGGAGTATGAGTTCTCTGGATCACTAGCCCCAGTGTGAGCACGAGAGGGAAAGAGAGGTCCTTAGCTGCTGGGGAGTCCTTGTCCCAACTCAATCTTCCAATACTCTGAGAATTTCTCATCCTTGACACAATTTCCATCCCAGACCCCCTGAAGAAGGGGAGGGGTTTAGCATGTACCATCAATAGAGTACACTGTACCCAACCAGAAAAAAACCAACCATACAAAGGTATGTCATAAATTGCTTTTAAAAAGTGATAAAGACTTAAAAGCAGCCAGAGAAAAATGACATATTATGTACAAACACAAATAAGGATAGTAGGGATGCCAGGAAAACTCAACATGTTGAGCTCTTGCTTGTCTTGCAACCACAAAGTTGGAGAATCGAATCCTGGCCCCGGCCTTTGCAAACCCATATGCTGAACTGAGGCACAACTGGTAACTGCCGGATGGCGGCAAAGATTCTCGCCTCCCATGAGAGAGGCCCCCAGTTTGGTTCCTGCCCTGCACGGCCCCACATCCACCTGTGTGGAATGAAACCACGTCACAACTAATGATGTACAACTATGGAGACTGCTCTGGGCCCTCCCCCTTCTCTCTGTCTCTCTCTCTCAACTTCTCTCAAAACAACAGAATAAATATTTTTTAAAAGTGTAAATATAAAGTAAGGATAGCGGATTTTATTTTTGTCAGAAACAACGCAAGTGAGAAGTAGAGCCACACTTTTAAAATACAAAAAGAAAAAAATAAAATATCATCCTAAAATATTTTACCCAGGAAAAATATATTTCAAAAATGAAAGTGAGACAACATTAGATGAAATTAGAAATTGATAACAAAAGGAAGTTTGGAAAATTCACAGAACATAAAAATTAAGTGATAACTCCAAAATAACCAATGGTCCAAAGAAGAAAGAAGAAGGGAAGTTAGAAAATATTTTGAAATAAATGAAAATAGAAACACAGCATACCAAAGCTTATGGAATGGAGCTAGAGTAGTGCTTAAAGGAAAATTTATAACTGTAAATGCCTATATTATAAATGAAGATCTTAAATCAATAACCTAAACACACAGGAAAAGGAAGAGTGAACTAACTCTAAAGCAATCATAGGTAAAGAAATAATAATGATTAGAGCACAAATTAATGAAATAGAAAACAGAAAAATAAAGAAAGTCAATAAACCAAAAGCAGTTTTTAAAATGATCAACAAAATTGACAAACCTTTAGTTATATTGACCAAGAAAAAAAGAAGACTAAAATTACTAGAATCAAAAATGAAAGACGGAACATTACTACTAAATTTATTTATTTATTTATTTATTTATTTATTTATTATTTTTTAAGATTTATTTTTATTGGTTTTGACAGAGAGAGATACAGAGACAGAGAGAAGGGGGAGATCCCAGAACAGTCTCTACAGTTGCACATCATCGGTTCTTCCACATGGTTTCATTCCACAGGGGGGTGCGGGGCTGCACAGGGCAGGAACTGGGCCAGGGTCCCATCCCAGCGAGACTCGAACTGGGGGCACTCCCCAGTTCAGCACATGGGTCTGCAAGGGCCGGGGCCGGGATTTGATCCTTGGGCCCTGGGGCTGCAAAGTGAGCGCTCAACCCACCGAGCCATCCTGGCTTCCCCTACTACTAAATTTATACAAATAAAAAGGATTATACAGGAATACTATGAACAACTGTATGCCAAAAAATTAGATAACTTAGCTGAAATGACGAATTCCTAGAAATAAACAAACTATTGAAGCTGACTCAGGAAAAAACAAACAATCCTTATACAAGGGAGGACCCAAAAAACCCAGAATTTGTTTATTAAAAATTGTATATTTATTCTTACATGTTTAAACTTTAGTCACCTTCAAAGTACTCTCCATTTGATGCAATGCACCTATTTGAGATGCTTTTTCCACTGCTCAAAACAGTGGAAACTCATCGATTTTAGTGCTTCTGCCATTTTTTGTTTCACCTCTTCCACATCAGCAAACAAACAAACAAACAAACAAAAGTCGCTCAGGGCAAGATCGGGTAATGGAGGGTAGGAAATGAGGCTCATGCTGTTTTTTCATCAAAAACTGCTGAACATTCAGCGTGGTATGGGCAGGTGTGTTGTCATGCTGCATGTTGTTTATGTAAATCACCCATCATGAAATGGGCCAATATGCTGAAAGTCTCCAAAAAAAAAAAAAAAAAAAAAAAATTCACTGAAGCCAAACGCAGTGTCTCACAACAATGCCATCTGGTGCACTGATGCGGATGGGTTCCTAGAACACTCACCTAGCAGGGGAAGCCTGTACAAGGGGCCCGCCCTCCTGAAGATAATTCCAGTGTTTTTGTGTCCTCTCTCATAGACCTATAACAAGTAAAGCAACTGAGATACTGATTTTTAAAAAATCCACTGGCTGAGATGGCTTCACTGATGAATTCTACCAAATATTTTAAGGAGAATTAATACCAATTCTTTATAAAGTCTATAAGAAAATAGAAAAGGAGGGAATACTTTCTCATTCTATCAGGTCAGAATTATCCTAATACCAAAACCAAAGACATCGTAAGAACAACAAACCAATAGCTCAACAAAACACTAGCAAACAAAATCTAGCAACTTATAAAAAGAATTACAGGGGGTGCCAGGGATAGCTCAGCAGCTTGAGCGCTTGCCTTGCAACCACCAGGTCAGGGGATCAAATCCTGGCCCCAACATGTGCAAACCAATGTGCTGAGGTGCAACTGGTAACTGCCCTGCACAGCCCCACATCCACCTGTGTGGAATGAAACCATGTTACAACTAATGATGTACAATTATGGAGACTGCTCTGGGCCCTCCTTCCTTCTCTCTCTCTCTCTCTCTCTCACACACACCTTCTTGCAAACAATAATATAAATCTTAAAAAATAAAATAAAAAAGAATTACACCAGTACCAAGTGGGATTTATCCTAGGAATGCAAGGTTGGTTAAACACCCAAAACCCAATATAACTTACCCTATAACAGAATAAAAAACAATACAAAGTACAATTATCTCAAAAGGTGAAAAAGAATATTTGACAAAATACTAAAACTAAAAGCAGTTATTTGGTTGCCTGGCATGTCAGAGAGAAACTAAAGGGATAACAAAGGGAAAGGAGGAAACTTTGGTGAGCGATGGATATGTGTATGCCAATTATACGTAAATTAATCTGCTTAAAAACTGATTAGAAGGAGGTATATGTGACATGGTGTCTCGGTTCTAATCTTAATTCATGATGTGACCTCAAGAATGCTGGTAATCCTTTCTGAGACTTAGTTTATTTTTCTGTAAAGGTCAAGTATTAGAACCCACTAGGGGAAAGCCGGGACGGCTCAGCGGGTTGAGCGCTCGCTTTGAGGCCCCGAGGACCGAGGATCGAATCCCGGCTCCGGCCCAGGCAGGACCCACATGCTGAACTGGGGAGTTCCCACAGTTCGGTTCTCTAGCTGTCTCTGTCTCTGTCTCTCTCTCTATCTGTCAAAAGTAAAATAGAAATAAATATGCACTGAA
>PVKE010011887.1:0-39351 GCA_004027555.1 Craseonycteris thonglongyai | reverse complement strand
GCGTATGTTCTGAAAGTTTTCTAAATATCCTCACCTCTCGTCTGTCCTTTCATTGGTAATATTTGCAACAGCTCCTCTTTTACTGTGAAGTTACTAAATACCATTCTCACCATAACTGCCAACTGTGCGGTGTCTGATATATCTGTTGACTCATCAAATTGCAGAGAGAAGCAGTCACATATTTCCAAGTCAGTCTTTACCTGAGTTTGCAAGTCTTTTGAAATTGCGTGTATTCTTCTTGTGACTGTGTTATTTGACAACCGTAGGTCTTATGTCGCCAACATAATCTCACGCTTGTTAGAATATTCCTCAAACAAACAATCGGCAGCAGTCAGAAATGCTTCTTTGAACAATTCACCATCCTGGAAAGGTTTTTTCTTCTTTGCAAGCATGTGAGAAATTTTGAAAGAAGCAATGGTTGCCTTTTTAGATTTTTCCACATGTCTAGTGAAAACAGTCTGTTGAGTAGTTAAACTTAATTTTAGTGGATTTATTTTTTTCTTTCTTACTTCAGATTTAAGTGGATAATTCATATCAAAAGTGGTATGACTTGTCTGAAAGTGATGTTCAACATTATGTTTTTTTCAGCACTGCAATACTACTGCCACACAACAGGCAAACACATTTACCTTTTAAATTAATGAAACGATATGATTCCTCCCAGTCTGTGTTAAAATTAGAGGTTTGTTTTCTCTTATTTGGTCCACTCATTTTAGGACTAAAAAAATAAAAATAAAAATAAAAATAGTTATAGAACTACAATATCATATCAAATTGCCACCATAATAATAGATGACCTACCTTGCTTTTAGTTCATTTAAAATCGAATATATCAAAACACTGTGATCCCAGCTAACCATCACGACCTGATCGGTCCAGCAACCGCAATCAAAATGGCAACTTGGCATCTCCCGGGTGGGTGGAGGAGAGTGTAAAGAGTGCAGCGGCTAAACAAGACGCGACATGTACAAAGGCGAAAGCTAGGGGAAAACTTATACATACAATATCGCAAACAAACCAACGAATATAATAAACCTGTGTAGATACTCAAACAATATTTTAAAATTCTAACAAATGTATAAAAATAAATGATAGTGTTTATGAAAAACTTCTGATGCAGTCAAATAATGGCGGGTGCACACAAATCGGGCCGCGGGCACCATGGCGCCCGCGGGCACGGGGTTGGGAATCCCTGGTCTACATCTTTGTATTCTTCACAATACCTCATCAGGAGCCTTGCAGTTAATTAGTTTTTCAAAACAAACAAGTAAATAAAGTGAGGATTAAGAAAAAGCATTTTAGAATAATCTCTTTTAATGAGTGTGCTAACTCAAAAGTGTTTACATTTTACGTTAGTTAGTTGAGGATTGAGAGGCATTTTAAAGAATTTCTGTAATCAGAAAATGCAGGAGATAAATATTTTATGCGGAAGACTCTTGGCTTCCCTAGAAAGTTATGCCTGCTCTGTCTTCAGATTAACACTAACCTTGTTTATATTACTTTTAAAATTATAAATTCTGAATATACAATTTAAATTATTTAGAGATATAGGTTTTTGCTACATTTATATAAAATTACTGATTTTCTCATACTTCAGTGTAATCAAGAACACTAAAGTAAAACTGGCCAGTCCCAAATTCCATAACAAATTCTTCTGTAGGAATCTTGTCCCATCACTAATCTAGAATGTTGTTAATTTTTCTTCGGAAATTGAAGCACCAAAAATGTTCTGGTTTAAAGCACAACTTTAGATTTCATTTACTCCTTTATCTGCTGTTAAAAAGGAAAGAATAGCAGCAACTAAAACAAAGAATAATACATTAAATTGAACTGATAAACTTGAAAAGTATTCTGTTCTTGTGTGTCCTGAACAACTAAGAGAAATAATGATTTTGTTCTAGCCATGAAAATAAAAATTATTGAATCTTAAAATAGAGTTTTCGGGAAAGCTGGGATGGCTCAGAGGGTTAAGCACTTTGCTTTGAAGCCCCAGGGACCAAGGATTGAATCCCGGCCCCAGCCCATGTGGACCAATATGCTGAATTGGGGTGTGCCCCCAGTTCAGTTCTTGTTGGGGCCTATGTGGGAGGCTCTCGGCCCAGTTCCTGCCCTGCGCAGCCCTGTGCCCTCCTGTGGAGTGAAACTATATGGAAAACTAATGCTGTAAACTATGGAGACTGCTCTGGGCCCTCCCCCTTCTCTCTGTCTCTCTCTGTCTCTGTTTCTCTCTGTCAAAAATCAATAAAATCTTAAAAAAAAAAAAATAGAGTTCTCTAGAATAAAGACTTCAAATACCCCCTTTACTTTACTAACCATGTATAGAGAAATCAAAAAGAATAGGTATCTAGACTCACTCAAGACAATATCATAGTATAATAATGGGAAAATTAGTTCACAATATGAGAAATAGAATAGCCAACAAGCAAACTCTTTAGTGAAATGCTCATCATTGACTAAAATTTGAGTTTATGTACTTTTTATGCTATATTAAGTCAATTAAAAATATAAATGGAAATTAAGATCTTTAATTTCTCTAAGTGATTTCTTTATATGTTATTTAGTGAATTTATATGTAAAGTATGTGTACTTTTTCAAATTTAGCCAACATTCCCTTAAATTAGAATTTATAATTTTTTTAAAGATGTATTTTTAATTGTTTTTGACAGAGAATGAGAGAAAAGGAGGAGGGCCCAGAGCAGTATCCATAGTTGTACATCATCGGTTTTCTACATAGTTTCATTCCACAGGTGGGCGTGGGGCTGCTCAGGGTAGGAACCTGGCTGGGGATCTCTTGCATGGAGCGCACCCTGGTTAGAACCAAACAGGGGGCACACCACAGCTTAGCACATAGGTCCGCACAGGCTGGGGTCGGGATTTGAACCTTGGACCCCAGGGCTGCAAGACAAGCACTCAACCCACTGAGCCATCCCAACTTCCCTTATAAATTTTAATGTGACAATTTATATAGGACCCTCACCAGAGCCCTCACATATATGGTGTGTTAAGTAGAATGTACTACCTGTAAAAGACGTCAAATCCTAGTCTCCAAAACCTACTAAATACATTACCTTACACAGCAAAACAAACTCTGCAGGCATAATTAAAGATTTTGAGATGAGAAGATTATTCTGTATTATCTAGGTGGGCCCAGTATAATCATAAGGACCATTATAAGAGAAAGGCAGAAGTGTTAGAACCAGAGAAGATGTAATGATGGAAGTGATGCCACAAAAGAGGACCAGGAGACAAGAAACACAGATAGCCTCTAGAAGTTTGAAAAGGCTAAAAAAAAAAAAACAACTTTCTCTCCTACAGCTTCCAGAAGGAATGCTGCCCTGCCAATAGTTTTGATTTTAGCCTTGTAAAACTGATTTTTGACCTCAGAACTGTAAGATGATAAGAAACTTGTGTTGATTCAAGCCAGTAAATTTGAGGTAATTTGTTACAGCAGCAATAGGAAACTAAAGTTTTCTTCAGTTTTCCACTCCTGGAAGCAAAAAGTGACTTGCTCTAGGAATATAAAATAGAGAAAGGGAAAGGAGGCTTAAATTACTGAACTATTAGGTTGGTGCAAAAGTAATTGTGGTTTTGCATTGTTGAAATTTGCTGTTTGATATTGGAATACATTCTTAAATAAATGTGGTTATGTTATACATCATTTTAATGCACATTTCTTGTTTTATGTATTTTTGCTAATTACTTATTACTTGCTGTTTATTTTGTATTGATTTTAGATTATGGAAATTATGTTAGACAAAAAGCATATTCGAGTGATTTTCTTACTCAAGTTCAGAATAGGTGTAAAGCAGTGGAAACAACTTGCAACATCAACAACATATTTGGCCCAGGAACTTCTAACAAATGTACAGTGTAGTCAGTGGTGGTTCAAGAAGTTTTGCAAACGTGATGAGAGCCTTGAAGATGAGGAGTGTAGTGTCCAGCCACTGGAAGTTGACAATGATCAGTTGAGAACAATCATCAAAGCTGATCCTCTTGCAACTACATGAGAAGTTGCTGAAGTTCTCAATATCGACCATTCTATGGTCATATGGCATTTGAAGCAAACTAGAAAGGTGAAAAAGCTCTATAAGTGGGTGCCTCATGAGCTGAATGAAAAAAAAAATTGTTGTTTTGAAGTGTCATCTTCTCTTATTCTGTGTAACAACAAACCATTTCTCAATTGTTGACTTGTGATGAAAAGTGGATTTTATATGACATCTGGTGATGACCAGCTCAGTGGTTGGACTGAGAAGATGCAAAGCACATCCCAAAGCCAAACTTGCCTCAAAAAAAGGTCATGACTACTGTCTGGGGGTCTGCTGGTGGTCTGACCCACTACAGCTTTCTGAATCCCAGCAAAGCCATTTCATATGAGAAGTATGCTCAGCAAATCAATGAGACGCATCCAAAACTGCAATGCCTGCAGCTGGCATTGGTCAACTGAAAGGGCCCAATTTTTCTCCACAATGCCCAACTGCATGTCACACAACCAATGCTTCGAAAGTTGAATGAATTGGGCTATGAGGTTTTGCCTCATCTGCCATATTCACCTGACCTCTCGGAACCAACTAACCACTTCTTCAAGCATCGTGACAACTCTTTGCAAGGAAAATGCTTTGAAAACCAGCAGGATGCAGACAATGCTTTCCAAGAGTTCATCGAATCCCAAAGCACTAGTTTTTATGCTACAGGAATAAACACAAACTGATTGCTCATTGGCAAAAATGTGTTGATTGTAATGATCCCTGTTTTGATTAATAATGATGCATTTTAGCCTAATTATAATGACTTAAAATTCACAGTCCAAAACCACAATTACTTTTGCACTGAACTAATAAATTTTATTTGCTTATTTGTTCTCTTTTGGAAGACTGGAGCCTTTAGTAGGCAATTTTAGTAGGCAATATTAGTGCCCTTCCTTAGCTATATTATACAGATTAGTAGTTAATATTTTTTTCACAAAGCACAGTTTTTAGAAAAAAAATTTACAGGTATAACCCACAAATAAACTAATTTCCTATGGGTAATCAGATAATCTTTATTAACATTGTACAACTTTAAGTTTCACAGGTCTCTGTAGCTACATTTACCTACAATAGTATAGAAGCTTCTTGGTTAAAAAAAAAGTCAAGGTTAATAAAAAAAGAATAATTAAGAATTATATGTATACTTCATATTTATCCTTAAAAAATTTAAACATAAACATATATGCACTAAATCTTTTGTGGAAGGGCTGAGGCCTATTCTGTAAGCAAGAGTCCCTTGATTATTATTTTATCTGATTGTTCTTAGATAAATCCACCCTTAGATTTTGGCTACAATATTTAGTTTTTATTTTACTTTATTTTTTTAATTTATTGGGATGGTGTAGGTTAGTAAACTGGTTTCTTTAAAGTAGAATGTAAAGACATGGAGAAAATTTAAGCACAAGGATCTGTCTAGATTAAAAAGAAATAATTTTCCTACATGTTTTGTCTGAACTTTAAAATTTTCTCCCATGTTGTACAGGTCTTTTTCCTCCCAACCCATTTTGATGTTGTGTGTGTGTCTCTGTGTGTGAGACTGATCTTTTTCTAGACTTTCCAATGTATCCCATTTTATTTTCATAGAAACAGAAAAATAATAATTTAAGATTTGTATCTATAGTGTTTTTATTTAAAAGAACTATCATAGTTTTTTTAAAAAAAACACATCCAACTCCTGACAAATATGTGAAGCTATTTCTGAAAGGAAAAGTGGACTATAGAGGAATTTACTTGTACCAAATGTTCAGTGTGCTCTGGGAATCTGTTTTACAGAGGGAATGAAGACTGTCAGGTACTCGAGTGAGTTAAGTGAAAGAATCTACAATAGGCTTATCTCCTTTCTCAAAATAACTTTTAAAAGTAATTTTTGTTCACTAATGTCCTTGCTCTCTGACTTTTACTTACATTAGAGGTTCACTTACATCCTCACTGTCTCTCTTAGTCCAGGTCTTCATAATGTCTTGGATTATTCTAAAATTGTCTCCCTGTCTCTAGCCTCTTCTTCCTCAAACCTTGCAAGGGCTCTAATAATGTTACCTCTTTGTTTAAAAACAAAACAAAACGGGGAAGCCGGGATGGCTCAGTGGGTTAAGCGCTCACTTTGCAGCCCCGGGGACCGAGGATCGAAACCTGGCCCCGGCCCATGTGGACCCATGTGCTGAACTGGGGAGTACCCTCAGTTCAGTTCTCACCGAGGTGAAGACCCCGGCCCAGCTCCTGCCCTGTGCAGCCCCACTCCCACCTGTGGAATGAAACTATGTGGAAAAACGAATGTGTGCAACTACGGAGACTGTTCTGGGCCCTCCCCCTTCTCTCTGTCTCTGTCTCTGTATCTCTCTCTCTCTCTCTCTCTCTCTCTCTCTGTCAAAAACAATAAAAATAAATCTTTAAAAAAACAAAAAAACTGTAGCTTTTTTGTGTTAAGTTTAGTCTTCTGGAGGATGGTCATGAAGGTCTTCTGGAGGTCAATGACAGAATTCCCTACCTAGTGATGTGCTTTGGTGGCTTCTCTTTCTGATCTCTTTTATACTACCATAGTCAGATACCTTTTTAGGGTTCATTGGTAAAAGGCTCAATTATTCTGCCAATGTACAAGAAAGAGATACACATCTCTCTTGTTAGATGAACTACACAATCCAGAGAATTCCGGTCAGAATTTCTTCCTTTCCTTCCTGTTAAGTGGAATGAGTTTTATTGTTAGTTTCTGTGATATGCTGTAGTTTCTGACCTTCTACCATTATCAGACATACTGAGCAAGAGGCACATAGATAGTAATTTGCTTTAAGTCGGAGTATGTAGTTAGAAAACAAAGCTTCCCTAGTCTGTATGTGCCTGTGTACCCTCTATTCACCAGATTAAGCTGCCTTTGATAGTAATCACTAATAGATACTAAAATAATCTAAAAAAAATCATAGCCTAGTTTAAATATTTAAGTAAAAATACACAATATATAATACAATGTTCAATTACTATAATAATTTATATATTTTAAAAGAATAAGTATAAATAATATAATTATTACCGAATTTTTCTTTGCTTGTAATTCAGAGATGTGAAATTCAGCTTTTGCCCTATCATCTGAATTCACAGGAATTCCATCTAACGTCTGTAAGTTAGGCAGTCGAAATATGAGCATGTGGTGGTGAAGCATTTTCCTACAAATCTGAATTAAGTTAAAATAATTATTTTCCTTAACTTTTATAGAGAAGAAAATTTAGCGTAGGCAGCAAAGATGATAGATGACACAAATACAAGCTCTCTGTTTGAAAGATTTCTCAATTTTCTGTTATGCTAAATGAAAGAAAGAACTTTTTTTTTTTTAACCAAGGCTACCACTGGATCATTAACTACCGGCAATACCAACTTATGAATAGTATTATATTATAAAAGTTCACTGGTAAGTAATTAGTTTGAAACATATATTTTCCCGAAGGCATTATCCAATTTAATTCAATACACATATATGGAACTTGGTGATTCATCACTTCATAGTGCCAACCTACTCTTGAAAATATTTGCAGGGAAGCTGGGATGGCTCAGTGGGTTAAGCACTCACTTTGCAGCCCCAGGGACCGAGGATCGAATCCCAGCCCCGGCCCGTGCAGACCCACATGCTGAACTGGGGAGTGCCCCTAGTTCAGTTCTCACTCCCACCTGTGGAATGAAACTATGTGGAAAAACAAATGATGTGCAACTATGGAGATTGTTCCGGGCCCTCCCCCTTCTCTCTGTCTCTGTCTCTGTATCTCTCTCTGTCAAAAACAATAAAAATAAATCTTAAAAAAAAAAATTGCATATACCGGTATGCATAAGAAGGTGTGTGGAAAGTTAATATTAGGCCTGAGGCTGTTATCTTTAGAAGAGTCGGCTTGCAGGGATAGCTCTTGACTATTGTTTGATGCTTGGATTTTGGAAGCATTTCCACCATTCCTTAACTGAAGGGTACTTCACTATACCTAGACTACTTATACAAACAATATGATTTATGCTTGGCCTGCTTTCTACCCTTCTGGGAATCTGGAATTTTGGTATGTGATAAGCATAGGGTACCTACATGACCTATCCCCAAGAAAATTTTTGAATGCTAAGTCTAATGGGATTCCCTGGGCAGAAACATAATACACATGGTGCATTTTTGTTGCTGGATGAAGAGTGTATACTGTTGTGTTTCCATATGCACAGTCAGTCATCCAAACCCATACAGCTATTCTACCAAGAAAAACTTCAATAAGCAGTCTCCTGTAAAATTTATAAAGCCTTTCCATTCATAAGCTACTTCCACCAAGAGGGACAAACACTAAGCAGTTTTCCCTAATATCTATAATATTAAGGCTTCCTATTTATAAACACAAATATCTCTATATTTCTCTTGTTCTTTAATAAAGATTTATAATTTTCTCCTAAAGGTTTTAATCATTTTTGGTTAGATTATGTTGTTGTTTAATAGCTGTTTTAAACTATATTTTTGTATTTTTCTAATTGTTTATTGCCAAAGTATAGAAATTCTATTTTTTGCATATTATTCTTTATTCAGAAACCTTGAGAAGCTGTTTGCTAAAACTCATAGAAAGTGTAAAGGGTCAAGAATAGCCAACACAGTGAAGAAAGAAAATGAGAAAGTAGAAGAGAAGTAAAATTAGAGGTGCTTACTCTACCAGACATTAGAACTTAATATAAAACTTCAGTAATTAACACAGTGTAATACTGGTACAGGAATTGACAAACAGTCCATTGAATACAATGTAGACCCCTAAAACTGACCTTCTTATATATGACAACGGCAGTTTACCAATCAGTTGGAAGAAGATGCCAATAAATTGTACCTGTATAACTGATTGTGCATAGAGAAACATAAAAAATCCTTTATCATATTATATACAACTATAAGTAAATTAACTAATAAATTAGAAAAGTAACATACTCACTGGATTGCCGTAAATTGTAAGCTCTCTGAGAGAAGAGAGACCATCAAGTTTTTCCAGTTCTGCCATATCCTATTAAAAAGTTAATAATTATTGGTTAGATCCAACAGCTTCAAATATATACTGATTTGAAGTAACTATATATAAGTGTTGGATTGCTGCTAGCTCATGATTGAGTCTTCAGAAGGAGCATGAGTAACAATAATTCTCTATTGTTGATTAAAGACAGATCTGTTCATACTACTGTTTCAAAATAAATGATTGACAGAGATGACATTCTAATATGGGTAGCAGCACTTACAAGAAAGAGCAAAGTGTTTCTCAGAAAAATTATGATCTGTTCTAGGACTCAGATTATGGTTGGTTAATTCCCTAAAGGATTGACCCAGAAGAATAGAGACAAAGGTAAAACAGTCTAAACAATTTCAGTGTACATATTTAGCACAACCTTAACCATAAAGGAACATGTGATTTTGAGTGGATTGCATTCTGATATATTTGCTAGGAATATATATAGTTGAAAAATTATTTCTCTAGTTGAATGACTTGCCTTTCCCAGATGGGATTATTTATTATTATATATTTAACATTGGTGAAAGTTTGCAAATACTTCACATTTTAGTTTTTGTAAAATTATTTCTAAAGTGCTATTTCTGACAAAATTTGAGAAAATAAGCTCAGCTTAAGGTTGTTGCTAGTTCATTTTGATGTGGTCATGAGAGGATGCCAGCACAGCATTTTCCTACTTTGCCATCTTGACCAGAAAATCTCCTGTTTTTAATATAGAGTATAGTCTTTACAGTGGTGTGTTGGAATTACTATATAGTGGCTCATAAAAGGTGACATAAATTTTCAAGAATTTTGTGATGGTATTTGAGCTTGAAATTGGTTATGGTCAAATTATACTGTGAGAACTGACAAATGCTATTGATTGCAATTTATTTTTTCCCCTTGGAGAACCATCTATTAAACATTAATGAGCACACCAATGATTGTTACATTTTCATTACACTGACATAAGCAGTTATGTCATAAGCAGTTATGTCAGTCCTCATAATAGTTAGGTCTGGTCTAGACCTTTCATTTAGGGCTAGAAATAGCAATGAACTGTTTTCCAGTGTCATTTCCAGCCTCAGATAATTACTGATATCTTTAATTTTTTCTCTTGTTATTTTTAATTTTTTGGACATCACTGAAGGTTAAATAGGTTGATATTAATAATAACGCCAAGACTGCAAAAGTAGATGGTGCTGTCTCAAGCAAACCAGGATGCTTGGTTATTCCATGTTATGGCCTCAAACCCCGCCCCCCCCCAAATTTTTTTCAATTGTCACTTCCCCACACTCTCTCCTTTGGCAACCATTAGCTTGTACTCTATATCTATGGCTGTGTTTCTGTTTTGTTTTGTTTATTATTTTTTCATATTCCACATATAAATAAGATCATCTTATATTTGTCTTCTGTCTTTTTTCACTTAGCATAATACCTCTAGATCCATTCATGTTGTTGTAAATGGCAAGATTTCATTTTCTTACACTGCTGAATAAATTCAATTGTGTGTGTGTGTGTGTGTGTGTGTGTGTGTGTGTGTGTGTATGGCTGTCTGGAAAGTAACCAGTCATGTAATATAAAAAATAGAGGCATTTATGGCTGGACTTTTGTGGACAGCCCGTGTGTGTGTGTGTGTGTATGTGTGTGTGTGTATCACATCTTCTTATCCACTCATCTATTTATGGACATCTAGGTTGCTTTTATATCTTGGCTATTGCTAGTAAAGCTGCAGTGAACATGGGTGCATATATCTTTTAGAATTAGTGTTCTTGTTTTCTTTGGATAAATACCCAGGAGTGGAAATGCTGAATTGTATACTAACTCTATTTTTTAGTTTTTGAGGAATCTTCATACTGTTTTACATAGTGTTTGAACTAATTTAAAGTTCCACCAATGGTATGAGAGTTCCCTTTTCTCTACATCTTCACCAGCACTTATTTGTTGATTTATTGGTGTATTGATGGCAGCCATTCTGACAGGTATGAGGTGATATCTCATTATGGTTTTAATTTGTTGATAGTTTCCTTTGCTGTGCAGAAACTTTACTTTGATGTAGTCCAATTTGTTTATTTTTTCTTTTGTTTCCTTTGTTCAAGGACATATATCCAAAAACATGTTGCTAAGAGCAATGTCAAAGAGCTTACTGCCTATGTGTTCCTTTAGGAGTTTTATGGTTTTAGGTCTAACATTTATGAGGTCTGACAATTAAGTTTGTGAACTTGCCACTGTGCACTTACATTGGCAATACTGTACAAACAACTTGGTAAGGTTTTATAACCTTAGTATATCAGTGTCTCATAGCTGTGTTCATGTTGACATATGGCTATGTCTTGCTGAGTGGCATTCATTATTATTGTTGCATGTTTTTGTGTGCTGTCAAGAGAATGCCAGAGCTTGAATTAGAGCAAAAAACAAATACTAGATTTCTTATTAAACTTGGCAAGAGTGAAAGTGAAATCAGGGACATGTGAGTCCAAGTTTATGGGGATAATGCCATGAAGAAAACAGCACTGTACAAATGAATTAAATGTTTTTCTGAGGGGAGAGAAAGCGTCACTGGTGAAGAAAGGTCAGCGTGGCCAATAACAAACAGAACTGATGGAACCATTGCAAAAATTCATTGAATTTTGTGTCAAAATCATTGGCTGACAGTGAGAAGCATAGCAGACCAAGTAAACATTGATATGAGAACAGGAAAACCTTAACTGAAAATCTTGGCATGAGAAAAGTGTGTGCAAAAATGGTCCCAAAGTTCACTGATGAACAAAAGCAAAGGAGAGTTGACGTTTGCCAAGACCTTTTGGAGAGGCAAGGTGATGTTTTGGGCCATATTGCCACTGATGATGAAACATGGGTGTTCCAATACGAATCTGAAACACAGCGTCAAACTACACAATGGAAATCAGCTGTTTTCTCCATAACCAAAAAAGTTCCACCAGCCCAAATCAAAAGTCAAAATGATGTTGCTCACCTCCTTTGATATCTGAAGGATTGTTCATTATGAATTTGTACCAACTAGACAAACAGTCAACCAAATTTACTATTTGGAAGTGCTGAAAAGGCTGCATGAAAAAGTTAGATGAAAATGACCTGAACTTTTCCCCCAACAACTCATGGCTCTTGCATCATGACAATGCACCAGTTCACAGGGCACTGTCTGTGAGGCAGTTTTTAGTCAGTAAGCAGATAGCTGTATTGGAACACCCTGCCTACTTACCTGATCTGGCCCCCTGTGACTTTTTTCTTTACCTGAAAATAAAGGAAATATTAAAAGGAAGACATTTTGATGACATTCAGAACACCAAGGGTAATATGATGATGTCTCTGATGGCCATTCCAGAAAGAGTTTCAAAATTGCTTTGAAGGGTGGACTAGGCGCTGGTGTCAGTGCATAGCTTCCCAAGGGGAGTAATTTGAAGGTGACCATAGCGATATTCAGCAATGAGGTATGAAGCACTTTTTCTAGGATTAGTTCATGAACTCAATGTCAGACCTCATAAGTCTTTAATCCATTTTGAGTTTATTTTTGTATATGGTGTAAGAAGGTGGTCTAGTTAAATTTTTTTGCATGTACATATTCAATTTTGCCAATATCACTTATTGAAGAGATTGTCCTTAACTCATTGTATGTCTTTGCTTCCTTTGTTGTAGATTAATTGACCATATAATCAAAGATTATATGGTCTCTGTATTCTGTTCCATTGATCTATATATCTGCTTTTATTCCTTTACTATATGGTTTTGATTACTGTAGCTACTACAAAGGTTATATGAAGATTAAAAGAAAAAGTATCAAACTCAACTCAAACTACAATAAGTACTTAATAGTTTGTGTTGTGCAGATCTAAAATACGACACCAATAATATAAAGCATGGAGAGGGAAGTAAAAATATAGTTCTTATAGAATATATTCGAGCTTACATGCCTCTTAGCTTAAAGTAGACTGCTATAGATAAAGGATTATATATATATCGATACACACACACACACACACACACACAAACCTACAGTAACCACATACCAAAAACTTACAGAAGATATACAAAGAACTAAGGGAAAGGAACCTAAACAAAACACTAAAGAAAAAGCAAATTAAAAGGGAAGAAATCAAGAGAAGAAGAAAGGTCTCTTAGGAGGGACTGCTGAGAAGAGCCTTAGGAATGGTTGGAGCTAATCTTTTTTAGCAGGTAGATGCATGGAGGTTGGTTGGGTTCATAAACCTAGAAGCAGGAAGGATATCTTTGTATCACAGGTGATTTATATGTCTCTGTATTACAGAGTATTTACATGGCATGTAAATGATAAATAATATACTAGCAAAATTTTCACTGATGTGTTTAAAAGCTTTATGTTCAGAGGAGTTAAGTCTTGTAAATCTCATAACAACAAAAAATAATAATAATGTTACCTGGATTTTATTATATGCCAGGAAGAGTTTCTCTAGTTTTACCAAAGGTTGTAATTTGCTCAGCTCTCGTAGTCTGTTTTCTTCCAGGTGAAGTGCCAACAGAGAGCTTGGTTTGGCAAAGGCACTATCGTTAAATGCTCTGATGCGGTTATGGTCCACTACCAATTCCTGAAGGACTACTAAATTGTCAAGTCCTTCAACTTGACTGATTTCATTCCCTAAAAAGGGTAAGTCATGATATGTCAAATGAGGCCAAACTTCTATCTTCATTTAAATATTTTTTATCAAATGATTTTTTGAAAGATAGAGTATTGAAAAGAACATATTTCCAAGGAAAATTAGAAATAAATTTACAAGAAGGTAGCATCATCATTAAATAATATTTGGTAAATTTCTCCTTTATGTTTGAAAGATGAAGATGTGATGTACACAGTGTACTGCATTGATCCTAAATGTCTGTTCAGTAATTAAGTGCTAAATAGTTGGTTTTAACAGAGGTAGATGTATAAAACTTATGCAAAAGACGTGCTTCCTGAGTATATCTGATTATTCTATAAGTACTCAAATAGTTATATCTAATTATTCTTTAAAATACACTGATTTGTTTTTATTAAGTTGGAAAAATACACCATATGTTATTTTTCTCATAAAAACATATTTTGCACCACAACTACATTAAAAAAGTATGAATTCATGACATTCTTTTTTTTAAAGATTTTTTTTTTGTTTTTGACAGAGACAGAGAGACAGAGAGAAGGGGGAGGGCCCAGAGCAGTCTCCATAGTTTTACATCAGTTTTCGACATGGTTTTGCTCCACACAGGTAGGCGGGGGCCGCACAGGGTGGGAACTAGGCTGGGGGCCGCCTGCATGGGAAGCATGCCCCCTAGAGCCAGGGGCCAAACCAGGGGCAAGAACTGAACTGGGGGCCTCCCACATGGGAAGCACACTCCAGTGCAGCATATGGGTCTGCATGGGCTGGGGCAGGGATTCAGTCCTTGGGTCTCCAGGGCTGCAAAGTGAATGCTTATCCCGCTGAGCCATTCTGGCTTTTCCCCATGACATTCTTTCAAACCTCAATCCTTTCTTTATAACTTACGGTTTCTTTCTACTGTGGCAATCAATAGTTTTACAACTATTAATGATAATTCATATGAGAAGAGGACCCTTGAGTTGACAAAATGCTTTTATATGTGTTTCCTATGGTCTCATAATAGGACAGGGAATATATTGCCATTTTTTATTGATCAGAAACTTTACTGAGTGTCAAAGAAACTAAGTGACTTGCTCAGAGACATAAAAGTGGCAACACCAAGGATACTGGGGTAGCTCAACAGGTTGACTGCTTGCCTTGCAGCTGTGAGGTCCTGAAATCGAATCCCAGCCCCAGACCTTGAAAGCCCATATACTGAACTGCGGTGCAACTGGTAACCTCTGAGGTGCTCGCAAAGGTCCTTGTCTCCCACGCGGGAGACCCTCAGTTTGGTTCCTACCCCACACACCCCCACATCCACCTGTGTGGAATGAAACTATGTCACAACTAACGATGTACAGCTATGGAGACTGCTCTGGGCCCTCCCCTCCTCTCTCTCTCTCTCTCTCTCTCTCTCTCTCTCTCTCTCTCTCTCTCTCTCTCTCTCTCTCTCACCTTCCTTCAAACAATAAAATAAATCTTAAAAAAAAAAAAGGGGGCAACAGCAGGTTAGCCTAGACCTTTTACATTTTAAGCTCAATGCTGCTTTTAATATGTCATACTATGTTCCATTCCCTTTTCATCTTCCTTATCTGTTATGGACTGAATTGTGTCTTTTCCCCAAGCCCCCACCCTATTGTGCCCTTCATGCTGGGTAGAGAAATCAAGTACTTTTGGAGCCAGAGCTGTGCCATACCACTCACTCACTGGCACAAATTTAGATAAATTATTTAGCCCCACTGAGATTCAATTTTTTTTCTCTTTTTTATAAAATACACATAAAATTACTTACTGTGTTGAGTTGCTGTGAAAGTTGAATGAGATAATCTAGGTAGCCAACACACTGCCCAACGACTCAATGAATGGCAGCCTTTATTATCAGAGTAAACTGCCTTACTTCCTACATAAGGCTGCCTCACTTTGATTTGCCATGCTAGATATAGCAACAGAACACACTACCCCTTTACATTATTAGATTAAAATAGACCTTCTAGGGTTGAGTTGTCTGCTTTTTCTTTTGTATGTCATTGCATCTTTTAAAAGATTTTACACCATTGTACAGAATGTCTTGTTATTTTAAGGCTAAGTCTCCGTGTTGTTGACCCCATTGACAAGCACCTTTGAAAGGCAAAATGATGCATTAGAGTATTTAAAATATGGTCTAGAAAAGCCTGTCTTTCAGAAAAAGTTACTATACTCAGATCAACTATAAAGATTCTCCTCATATGTCTCACTGATGTGTCTCCCAACTTTTCTCTGTGTCATTAAATAATTATTGTTAGACTAATGTTCCAAACCCTGTTTTATTCTCATGCTACTTTTCTAAAAATTTATAATTCCTTTCTATATTCAACTGCAAAAATGAGCATATTCATCAAATTGATCATGTTCAGAAGCTTTATAACTCTCTCACAGAACTAACTGCATACCCTTTGTTTTCATCAGGTTGGTCCCTTTTCAAGTGTTGGCCCATAGACACTGTGATCTTGCCCTTATGACTCTCTCCTCCCCTCACCCCACTTGCAAAGCCCTCAGTCATACTCATCTTCAATCTAAAGTCTATCAATCTTTCAAACAGTCCTAGATATGTAAAGAGGTCAATGTTTCAATTTCTCTTTTCTCTAAACTTCTATCACACTTAATAAAACAGAGTGAGAACTTAATTCATCTTTGTTTCAGTATAGCTCCACAGACAGATCTTAAACTACTTTAGAGCAACGGTCTTAATTAGATATAATTAAAATGATATTTTTTTTTTATATCTTTCTTAGTACTTAGCACAATTCTGGGTTTAGTAAGTACTTGTGAATTACTCATTGGTTACTTTCTATTGTTTAAAAAATAGTATATGATATAAAAGTAAATTATGATGTAATATTGTACATAGCCCTAGAATATATTGCCCTAAAGAACATCCTATATCCCTAACATATTGTATTTACATTATTTATGGAAATAACCCAAGAAAAATCCATTTGTGATTACCGTATTTTCCGGCATATAAGACGACCGGGGGTATAAGACGACCCCCTAGTTTTAACTGTAAAATTAGGGGGTCGTCTTATACGCCCGGTCATCTTATACGCCGGAAAATACGGTACTAAAATATTTTTGTCAATGAATCTGTTTTAAGTAAATGTTGATGTTTGTATATGCTTATCAAAAAGGATGATAAATCAATTTTTAATAACAAAGATTCACACATTAACAGGGTTGCTACTCACCTTGTAGAAAGAGGAATTTTAAATTTCTTAGTCTGTTTAGTTGTAGCTGAATTAAATTACTAATTCCATTGTAGCCCAAGTGGAGAACTTCTAAACTGTGCATTATTGAAGGTAAATTTTCACTGCTCATTGTATCTCTGCAACACACATGTAAATTTGATCCCATAAACATAATTTCAAACCAGCTGTATCATAAAAAGGCAGTCTGGTATGTACTTAATATAAATTGAAGTTAAAAAAAAGAATGAATATATTAATACCTTTATATCAGAATTAAACTGTAATATGTCTATTTATATTTTTTATCTAATAATTAGTTTAAAAAATTTTATTTTTTTATTGTTTTTGACAGAGAGAGAGAGAGAAAGAGAGAGAGAGAGAGAATGGGGGAGAGCCCAGAGCAGGCTTCATATTTGTATGTGATCAGTTTTCATTCCACACAGATGGGCGGGGGCTGCACAAGGCAGGAACTGGGCTGAGGGCCTCCTGCATGGGAGGCACACCCCTGTGAGCTGGGAGCCTGAACCGGGGGCCTCTCATGTGGGAAGCTTGCCCCAGCGAGAATAGAACTGGGGGCCATACCCCAGTTGTGCATATGGGTCCTCAGGTGCCAGGGCCGGGACTCGATCCTCGGACCCCAGGGCTGCAAAGCAAGCACTTAACCCACTGAGCCATCCTGGTTTCCTCTAATAATCATTTTTACTCTTTAGCAATACTTTTATATGGCAAAGAACAAAACTACAGAAAGAGTTATTTAAAATATAAAGCAAGAGTGAGTGCAATCAGCCAAGAAATAGAAAAATGCATCCAGATTAGAAAGGAATAAGTAAAACTGTTTTTATTCTTGATGACATGATCTTATATTTAGAAAATCCTAAGGAATCCACACAAAACTATTATTGCAATAATAAATGAGTTCAGCAAGAACACAGGGTAAAAGATTAATATACAAAAATCATATGAATTTCTATATATTAGCAATAAACAATTAAATTAAGAATTCTATTCACAAGAGTATAAAAAGAATAAAAATATTTAACAAAAGAAATGCAAAATGTATACACAGAAAATTACAAAACATCACTGACTAAAGAACATCTATGTAAGTGGAGAAATATTTTATGTTCATAAATTAGAGGACTCAGCATTATTAAGATGGCAGTTATTCCAAACTAATCAGTAGATTCAATGCAATCTCTATGAAAAGTTAAGCAGGTCCCCTTTTCCTCTCAGAAAATAACCATCTTATCTTAACAATTGCAAGGGAATGCAAAGAACACAGAATATCCAAAACAACCTTTAAAAAGAACGCAGTAAAAACTTATTATAAAGCTGCAATAATCAAACCATTCTGGTACTGGCAAAAGGACAGATCAATGGAATCAATCAAGAGTCCAGAAATAAATGTTTACATTTATCAGCAATTGATGTTCAACAAAGGTACCAAGGCAATTTAAAGGGGGGAAAGAATAGTATTTTAAGCAGTGCTAGGACAAATAGATAACCACATGCAAAAAAAAAAAAAAAGAATTTAGAGCTCAGCACATACGTAAAAATTAACTCAAAATGATTCATAGTTCTAAGTGTAAGAGGAAAAACATAAAACTTTGAAGAAAACATATGATAAAAATCTTTGTGGCCCTAGGGTACACAGAGTTCTTAAGTAAAATACCAAAATTGGTATGTCAGAGAAAAAGTTGATAAATTGGACTTTCTCAAAAATAAAAACTCTTTAAAAGACACCATTTAAAAAAATAAAAAGCCACACATTGAGAGAGAAAAAGTGTCAATTATTTATTTAAGAGCTCATATTTAGAATGTTTAAAGAACCCAATAATAGAAAACCAACCTAAAAAGTAAGGAAAACATTTAAACAATTCACCAAAGAAGATGATAATGGCTAATAAGCATATGAAAAGCTACTCAGCAGCATCAGTCATAAGGGAAATGGAAATTAAACCTATGCAGTGCCACTTCAAAACCACCAGAGTGGCTATAATAAAAAAGACAGACAATAACAAGTGTTGGTGAGTTTGTGGAGAAATTTAACACTTATAAAGCATTGTTAGTAATACAAAATGGTACAACCACTTTTGAAAATAGTTTAGCAGTTTCTTAAAGAGTTAAACATTAAATTACTACACTACCCAGCAATTTCAGTCCTAGATATCTACCCAAGAAAAATGAAAACAGAAGTGCACACAAATATTTCTGCAAATGTTTATAAGAGCATTACTCATACTGGCCCCAAAGTGGAAACCATCCAAATGCCCACCAACTGGTGAATGGATAAACATAATTTGGCATATCCATACAATGGAACATTCAACATATTCAACAATAAAAAGGAATGAACTATGAATACATGCTATAACATGGATGAACCTCAAAAACATGCTCAATGTAAGAAAACAGATGCAAAAGATCATGTATTATATGATTCTATTAATATGAAACGTCTAGAAAACACAGCTCTATAGAAAGTGGATTTGTGGTTTCCTGGTGCTGGAGGTGGTATAGGAATGGACTGCAGATGGATCTGAAGGATCTTTTTGTAGTGTGATGGAAATGTTCTAAAACCATAACAGTTGCAGAACTCTATACATTTAGTAAAAATTACACACTTAAATAGGTGAATACTGTATGTAAAGTGTACTTCAATAAGGCTGTATAAAACAAATATGAATAGTTTTCCAATATAAAGGATGTATATAAATGTAATGCTCATAGCATCTTTAATCAAAACAGCCTGAAACTGAAACAATGCAGATGTTCATCATTGATAAATGGGTAAACAACTTGTCATATAATCTATATAATGGAAAAACCACTCAGCAACTGTAACAACATAGACAAATCTCAAAAAAGAATATGCTAAATGAAAGAAACCAGACACAAAAGACTACTTTTATATGATTCTAATTACATGTAATTGTAGAAAAAGGCAAAATTTATAGTAATAGAAAACAGATGAGTGGTTGTTGCCAGGGGCCAGGACATGGTGGGGAGGGGATTGCAAAGAGATAAAAGGAAAGTTTTTGAGATGGAAATAGTTTGTACCTTGATTGTGGTAATGGTTACATGATGAATACATTTATCAAAATTCATTAAACTATACACTTAAATTGGTGAGTTTTATATGTAGATTGTAATTCACTAAACATAACAAAAACACAAAGAATTTTCTTCATTGGGAAAACTTAAGTGAAAATATTCTGACTTGGATCGATACACATATCTCTATGTTCTACCAGAAATGTGTAGGAAGATAAAATGTATGTTCTCATCTTCATAAAGTATCTTTTCTGTTGCTGCTGGGACATTATGTAACCAGATAAATAATTTAGAAACAAAAACAAAACTAAAGTTAAAAGAAACCTAAGTCCATGCTCCTAGGTTAGGGGTTCTTTTGTGGGTGATAAAAATGTTCTGGAATTAGATGGCCATAATGGTTGCACAACTTAATGAATATACTAAAATAACCATGGATTTGTACATAGAGGGTGAATATTATGGTATGTGAATTGTATCTCAATTAAAAAAAACCAAAGTCATTAAACATACAAGGTTTTCATTTACTTTTTTTCTCTTTTTTACAATATGGGTATGAAATTAAGGAAGGGGGGAAAACAATGTGTTAGTATCTTTTTATTTGTGATGTTTATTTTGGCATGCATCTATTAAATAAATATTAAAGTAAGGTAAATGTAAATTAATGCTATCATCAATGTGGCTAAATGCTTTTTGAATTTCCAACCAAAATACTTGTAATTGTAAAAACAAAACAAAACAGTACCTGTTTATTTTTGAAATTCCTTGTTGTCCATAGCCACTTGAAGGCACTTTCTGGTAGAGTAGCCGTTTGTTGGTCAAGTGAGTCTGAGGCTTTAATCTGGGCATGATTGATTCAATATGATTATAGTTGAGACATAAAACCTATAGAAAGGATACTTTATTAATCAGATGTTAAAATATGAATGCTGTTACATATATTTATCTTTGGTTTGAGATATTAACATCTTAAAAGCTATTAACATGATTGGACTGTACAATGTAATTTAATATTAGTGTTAAAAATGACAAATTTTTATTCACAGATTATCTGGATTTAGCTTTGCATGCATTTTATTATTGGCTGACGTGCTGGGAAATGACATTTCAAACAAAATAATGGAGACACTAGAAAGTTGCTTAACTTTCTCAATCTGCACACCTGATTTCTCCAAGCCAGATTTAGATGAAATAAATCTCCAGTTGCAGAGATTGATATTTCCCTATGTTTAAAAGACCTTAGTAGATGACTCAGAGCTCTAGGACAGGAGGCAGTGAAGCTTCTTTGAGAATCACCGTATCCTCCAACTTCATACCATACACACTCACTGGAGGCATCCTCTCCACCCCATCGCCTACCTCAGACAGAGTAAGATTTATTGCATATGAGACAATCACATAAAAATGAGGTCAACCAAAATAACTTCAGAAGGTAAAATACTTTTTGTTGCTTGGAGAAAAAAAAAACTTTAGGAATAATTTCTCTTCTTTAATAACATGAAAATACATTTTAATCCAAAGTCAAGAAGATTACCACTTGAAACTTTGAAAGAAAATTCGTGACTCACTTTCACATTAGGCAGATAGATTAATCCACTGAATGAGGTAAGATTGTTGTTCTGTAGATTCACATTACACACATTTCTAAATTGATCAACTGGAATTAAATCCACAGTTCTGAATTTAGAGAAAATAAATTCAGTTATAATATTAATAGGAAAATTATGTAGGTGAATAGCCTAGTACAATGCCAAAGACATTTAACAATTTTTTCATTTGACAAATGCTATGAAATCAAATTGCCTTAATGTAAAACTATGGGTCAAATGTTCAGATAAATAAGATCTTGGGGGAAAGCCGGGATGGCTCAGTGGGTTAAGCACTCACTTTGCAGCCCCGGGAACCAAGGATCAAATCCCGGTCCGGCCTATGTGGACCCATATGCTGAACTGGGGAGTGTCCCCAGTTCAGTTCTCACCGACCCCGACCCAGTTCCTGCCCTGTGCTGCCCTGCGCCCACCTGTGGAATGAAACTATGTGAAAAAAACCAATGATGTACAACTATGGAGACTGTTCTGGGCCCTCCCCCTTCTCTCTGTCTCTCTCTCTATCAAAAACAATAAAAATATTTAAAAAAAATAAATAACATCTTGGGTGGAGGGCACTATGTAAGAAAATGATATAGAATTTGGTTGCTTTAAAAAACATGTCTAGGGGATGCCGGGATGGCTCAGCAGGTTGAGCCCTTGTCTTGTAGCCCCGGGGTCTGAGAACTGAATCCCAGCCCGGCCCATGTGGACCCATATGCTGAACTGGGGTGTGCCCCCAGTTTGGTTCTCATTGGGGTATACCTCCTATGTGGGAGGCCTCTGGTTTGGCTCCCACCCTGAGTGGGAGGCTCCCAGCTGGTTCCTGCCCTGTGCAGCCCCACTCCCCCACCTGTGGAATGAAACTATATAGAAAATGAATGATGTGCAACTATGGAGACTGTTCTGGGTCCTTCCTCTTCTCTCTGCCTCTCTCTGTCTCTCTCCCTTTCTCTTTCAAAAACAATAAAAACAAACAAACAAACATGTCTAGGGGGTGTGGGATAGGTCAGTGGTTAGGCATTTGCCTCTTAATCACAAGGTCTTGGGTTCAATTCCCTCCCTGTCCTCTGCAACCTCATGTGCTGAACTTGGGCTCAACTGTAACTGCCCATATGTCTTGGTGGTAAAGGTTCTTGCTTCCCATGCAGGAGGCCCCCTGTTCAGTTCCTGCCTCATGTAGCCCCACATCCACTTCTGTGAAATGGAACCATGTCATAACTAATGGTGTGCAATGGTGGAGACTGCTCTGGGCCCTCCCCATTATCTCTCTCTCTCCCTTCTCTCGATAAAATAAATCCTGGGGAAGTTGGAATGGCTCAGTGGGTTAAGCGCTCACTTTGCAGCCCCAGGGACGGAGGATCGAATCCCAGCCCTGACCCATGGGGACCCATATGCTGAAGTGGGGACTGCCCCCAGTCCAGTTCTCACAGGGGTGAGGCCTTGGCCCAGTTCCTGCCCTGTGCAGCCACGTGCCCACCTGTGGAATGAAACTATGTGGAAAAACCAATGATGTGCAACTATGGAGACTGTTCTGGGCCCTCCCACTTCTCTCTGTCTCTGTTTCTGTATCTCTCTCTCTCTCTCTGTCAAAACCAATAAAAATAAATCTTAAAAAAAATAAAATAAATTTTTATCAAAAACAAAACAAAACAACAACAAAACCCAACATGTCTATGGCCACATAAACAAAGCATTATCATAAAAGAAATTTAAAAAATAAACATCTCCAAATTCTATATAATCTCACATGTTCATGAAATTATAGTGAAATTGACATGGTAAATCAAGATTTTCAGGTTGTAGACTGCAGAGAATATATGTGAAATAGGTTATTTCTGAAATACCAGGAAGGGGTTAGGAAAGGGAAAGAAATGGATGAAGCACATAAGGTTTTTGAAAACAGAATTTTCTGTGGGGCCTCCAGAAAATATGGCATCCCACTTTGTAAGGATGTCTTGGGAATTAAACAGAAGGCTTGATTCCCAGTTCATAGCTTTATAACTGTTCCACCTTCCTTTGAGCCATGGTAGAGAAGAGCATAAAGCTAAATCACCTTGCCCTAACCACTTTAAACAAATTCTAAACCCTGAAGTTACAATTATGATGTACTTTATCCATTAATAAGTCATTCATTCATTCAGGGCATTTTCATTAGTATTTACTAAGTGCAGACAGTGTGTTTGGAAAGGCTACAACAAATATGAGCAGATACTGTCTCTGTCCTCCATAAGTGGGATCCAGAAAAACTAAAGTAAAAAAGGAAACTTGCTATAATAGAGTTAGATGTAATGGCATTTTAGGGACAGAAAAACCTATTTGGGGAAGTCAGGAATGACTTTATGGGGGAGAAAGATCTTAAAATGAGACTTGAAGAATTTATAGGCATTTGTTTGGCAAATTAGAAAGGAAAAAGTTATAGGTAGTGGAACAGGCATGAGCAAAAGCAGATATATGAAATAGCATCTTGTGATTGAGATGAAGGTACTAGGGTCTTTTAGAATTTCTGGAGTAATATAAAGAGTTATGGGGCAGTATAGGTAAGGATTATAAGAAATAAAAGTATATAATTAAAGGGATCTTCTATGCCATACAAAGGGACATTAAGTTTTATTATATAGACAATAGAAAACCACTAAATAATTTTGCCAAGGGAAGTGATCTGATAAAATTTACAACTTAGAAGGCCGTATAGATAATAAATGGACTTGCAGGGAAGATTATACAAGACAAAAAACCAAAAAGGTCACCAAGAAAGTTCCTAAAATATTTTATTTCCCTAGGCCAGTGGCAGTGACTATGAAAAGTATGTGTGTGTGTATAGTGGGGGATTATGAAACATACTAAGACACAGACTCTGTAGAACAAAGTGATTAATTAAAAATGAAGGACAAAGGAGGGAAAGATATATCTCCTAGATTTCTGGCTAGGGCAATAAGAGATGGATGTTGTTTTTTTTTTCTAGATGCTATCTAGAGAACAACCGAATAGTCAAGTGAAGAGCCTAGATTTGGGCTAAATTTGAGGGTCATTGATCAAAAAAATATGGCTAAAGATGTCTGCCTGTAATAAGTGCAAAATAAGAAAAGAAGAGGAGAGAAAAGGATTTATTAACCAGGAAGATGGCTTTCGTGAGAATAACATCAGAGAAATGATGACAGTGGAAGCCAGATTATATTGATTGGAGTGCTAAGATGTGAGTAGCAAATTGTAAAACCTTGGTTATTAAAGAAAAGTGAAATACGAAGTCTTAGAGAGAGATTGATGACATTTTAAACCATAGTGTATAATAATAACAATTATTAAAATATTTCATGGGGAAGCCAGGATGGCTCAGTGGGTTGAGCGCTCACTTTGCAGCGCTGGGGACCGGGGATCGAATCCCGGCCCTGGCCCATGCGGAACCATATGCTGAGCTGGGGAGTTCCCCCAGTTCAGTTCTCTCTCTGTCTGTCTCTATCTCTCTCTCTCTATGTGTCAAAAAATTAGTAAAAGAAAAAAAAGAAAAGACCACCTCCATTTGGTATCATGACTTTTCAGATTATATTTATAAAAAAATATATATATATATTTCAAAGAGTGGTAAAGTTAGCATGAGATTCTAAAATAGAGTAGATGATTTTCTGAATTATTGGTTATATTTAATAAGGTATAAATTATAAACCTTAAAAATGGTGATAATTACATATGTATTTAATTATAATGTCAAAAAGCATATCATAAAATAAACCTGATGGATGATGAAGTCCAATTTAGTTCTTGCATCTGGATGAAGTTTGAATGTCCTTGTCGTTCTGCAACCATGTCAGAAGTAAGTCTGCCACCAAACAAATCTTTTGCATACTCAGTCTCTGGTGGTTCCTATATATGAGAAAATTTAGAAAATGATGTCCTCTCTTACAGATGACTAAATGGCATTAATTCTTTGGTTCCAGGTCAATTTGAAGTGGACTCATTTCTCCCTATTTCTTCTACTAAGTACAACTAAAAGCCTTGCATAAGGAGACTGAAAGGTGCAGAGAAGACAGCAGACTATCTGGGGACTTTAGAATCTGAGAAATGACACTGTGGTAAGTTCCCTGGTGCGTTACTGCGATTTATAATAAGAAATGTATATTTGGTCTCTATCCAATGCTCCTGTCTGGCCATATGATCTGAAAAGCAATGGAAAACTGACCTATTTTGAAGGGATGCCCATATGGGGCATGGCCCTGCATTAAAGTAGGATATGTTGATGCCCATCAGAACTCCCTTCCAGGTTTGGAAGGTGACCGGAATTGACAAGCAGATATCCCCAT
Organism: Craseonycteris thonglongyai; assembly: GCA_004027555.1. Classification (NCBI taxonomy): domain Eukaryota; kingdom Metazoa; phylum Chordata; class Mammalia; order Chiroptera; family Craseonycteridae; genus Craseonycteris; species Craseonycteris thonglongyai. The sequence continues at coordinate 13,593 of PVKE010011887.1, read as the reverse complement.
ATGTTTAGTTAAGTGGCCACCTGGGTCTATGAGATAGAGGTATATTGGGGGTCTACAGCAATGCAGAGATAGATGGTCTGAATGTAGACATAGTTCTCTTGTACTCTCTGAGGCACAAAATACCAGTAAGACTTCTGTCTGCCAGCAAAAGAGACAGAAACTGAAGATGGCCAAGTGGCATATTTCCCTGGAGTGAAGGCCCTAAACCATAGCTGGCAGGTCAGACTGATGCTAGTAGTACTGGGGGGTTCCAAATGTATCTTGACAGGAGTAGATACTGATGCTGGACTGGGTTTTGCTAACCCAGTGGTAAAAGTAAATGCTCAGAGTGCTATAAAAGAACTGGAACAGAGTATATTGTAACAATTTTGACGGCTGACTCTTATTTCTGCAGACCAAGGAACACACTTGACAGCCATAATGTCTAACAATGGGTAGAAAGATACCTCCCTCAGAGTAATAGTTTGATAGAGAATTGAAATGATTGGTTAAAACATTGGTTGTCTAACACAGGGGGAGATAAAAGCAAGAAGGGCTGACTTACATACCTTGAGAGTGCTCATACTCAGTGTGAATATGAGTGAGGCTAAAGTTGTGTCCCTACTGGATAGGAAGTATTACACAGGGAATTGTTTCATTCTTCATATATTTGTCATGTACTTACCCTGTTACATGGAAATCAGGAGCCCTGTATTAACTTGCTTGTTACAGAATCCAAGTTTTCAAATATTGCTTTCTATTATCTGTGTTTTCTTTACAGTTTACTAGTAGTTGACATACCATTTTTTGGGTCAAATGTATTTTCTTAAGTATTAACAGCTGTACTTTTCCAGGAAGTAGACAGCTGCTTTTAGGTCCAAGAAGATGGTAGAGCTTCAGAGCCGTTTTTTTCTATCTTGTCTCATAAAATTATGCTCTTTATTTTTTCGGCATTGAATTTAGTGAGAGCATGTGTAGACAGCATCTTCCCATCCCTGCCACCTCAATTTAGACAATAAAGAATTGGCTAAATGAGAAAATTTTAAACTACAGACTGAAATGTGCATTGGAGACTACATATTAATAAGCGTAGTGAGTTTGGGTATCATACTAGTAATAAAGCAATGTTCAAAATGATTGTGGCCTATGGATATTATGACTGTGCAGCTTAGACCAAGTACTATGAGTCATAAAACAACTTACAATTGAGATTCCATCCAGTGCTTTCAGTTCTGGAAGATGAAATATTACAAACAACCGGTAGTTTTCTTCATTCCATACAATAATGTTTCCATACGTGTTTAGGATGACCAGGTTGCATAAACCCTGGGAAATAAAAATACATATATTTGAAGTGATATGTATATATCACTCTAACAATTTTCCCCCTTAATTATAATTGAATTATAATATTTGAATTACCCTATCACTTCACAGTTGTTTGAGTGCTTTTAAGTGTACTGTTTAGTGCAAGGGTTACCCTTTCAGACCATTAAGGTCTAATTTTGTGTATTTCACTTGCCTGTGTTATATGATCAGAGTCCTTATTAGGATGATGGTGCTAAATGTATTATCTATCAGTGGTAAAGACCTGGAGGGAACTTTGCTAAGTTAAAAAACAATATACATTGTTCATGGAATAATGGCCTATTAAACAGTATGTATGTGTGTATATAGATATAACAGGAATGGAAACCACTGCCTTCTGATGAGAGCTAACACTGAAGTGCTCCTGCCTTCTGAGAGCATAGCAAAATTTATCTTAAGGGAAAAAGTGTTTTCTATCAGACATTTTGATGTGCCCTTGTTGTGAAGGAAGGGTCCTGAGTAGATATGGATGGGTGGGTTTAAGGCAAGAGGGAGTAAATAAAATTCCTCTGCATCATAGTGTGATATGGTTTATTTTGTTGCTGCTATCTATCATTGATTAGGTTGCCTCTGCAGCTTTAGAAGATGTAGTTGTAGTGGGGTAATAGAATGGGGAGGAAGACAAAGCCAACTTTAAGGAAAGATGGGAAATGGACATTTTTGGTAGGAGACAAAATCTTGGAGATATGGTGTGAGCAAAAGGAAAGAGGCCATGTTGAGAATTCCAGTGGTAGGAAGGGGCCATTGAACTTTAGAAACAGTGAAGCCACATGTTACTTTTGAAGTGAATTCCTTATCTGCTCTATAATAAGTTTCCATTTCATTCAAACCTTTAGTTAAGCCTTTTACACAGTAGCCTTGAATTAGAGGTTTCTTTGGGAGAATTCGAGAGCAAACGTGGACAGAGTTGACCAGAAAGAGTTGGAGTCACCAGTACAAACCAATAGGTGTTCTTTGATAGATGACTGGCTAAAGAAGTTATAGTACATTTGCACAATGGAATACTACTCAGCGATAAGAAATGATGAAATACAGTCATTTGTAACAACATGGATGAACCTTGAAACCATCATATTAAGCGAAATAAATCAGACTGAAAGAATCAAGAAACATATGACCTCACTTATTGGTGAAATATAAAACTGAAAGTAACAAAGAAACAAAAACTCATGGACAGTCAATAGTTTAGTGGTTACCTGAGCGTAAGTGGGGAGGGATAGGAAGGAGGCATCAAATATATGGTGATGGATAGAGAACTGATTCTGGGTGGTGAGGACATAATGCAATACATAGATGATGTAATGTAGAATTGTACACCTGGAACCTATGTAATTTTTACCAACCAAAACAAAAACAAAAACATTACCCCAGACAGTCACCTTTAAATTGTAGATTTCCTGATTGAGAGCAACATAATTATTGCTTATGTATAATTCAATCAGAGTAAAAGCTTTTTGTAAACCACTCAATGAAGTGATTTTGTTGTTCTCAAGAGAAAGTGAGTGAAGATGAAGCATGTTATCAAACGTATGCTTTTCCAAACCAGTGAGAAGATTATTATTTATGCTGAGGTGAGTTAATTTAGTCAGCTTGGAAATGCCTAGAAAAATAAGCAAATTCAAGAAAAAATTCAGACTGGACTGAAAGATTAATTTAAAAAATAATTGGCTCATCATTTTATTGTTTCTCTTTGTCTAAGTCATGTGGCTTTACAGATTCTGAAATATTAACCATCATTGTTTACCTTTTTATATAAGAAGGATATAGTATGTATAATATCCCAGCTAATACTATATATTAAATTCAAATTTTGGATTTCTAAGTAGAGTCCTTATTCTTAGGTATTAAGGGAAGGTATTATGTAGGAAGTACTGAATTTTGCTTTCAAATGATATAATTAAGATTTTCACCATCACACTAACATGAAGCTCTACACGAAGTTAAAAATAATCTCCAGACCCAATTTTAAAACATGGGTAAGTAACTAGATAGAGCAGAACACTCTGGGAAGTATATCTCATTATGGTATCATTTGTATTATAAAGAACTATTTAGTCTATTTTATCTTTGTATGATTAAAAGTACTCTAACACAGAACATTAAAAAATGCCACCTCTCATCATAATCTAACTCTTAAGTATGTTTGTTATACTATAGGCCCTTTATAACTGTAGCAGGAAAAGTACAGTTGAAAGATAAGAATTTTGCAGTCAAAGTTCATTTCAAATGTATCACTACTAGCTTTGGGACCATAAGTAAATTATGTCAAATTGTGTAACCTCTCTCTGAGCCTCATTTTCCTTATCCATAAAATGAACATACTGAAATCTACTTCTAAGGGGTTATGGAATTAAATGGAATGGCACTTGAAAATTGCTCCTCTATACATTTTATCCATGCCCCCCTTTCATACTAGCCTCTATTATGAGACTACACAATGTTGAAAGTAAATCAATCTAGGGCAAGTTTTAGTAAAACCATCAGAGTAATAATCCTTAAATGGACATTAAACCTTATCTATGTCTGGAAAAAAGAAGAGAAATAGCTGTTAAAGTTTAGTGGGGTAGCTATCTTCTCTGAAAAGTAGGTTTAGGAAAAATACAAGTTGGAGGATTCTCCCCTTCACTGGGCTTATGGAAGGGAATAAAAAGAAAATAAGTTTCTCAAGTGTGCATACAAAGCAAAACCAATACTCTATTGTCTGTCTGGGAATGGAAGACTAGTGATGCTTCTCAACACAAATGTCTGAGCTACCCCCAGTTTACTCAACTGAAATCTATAGATAAGAGGCCTGTGAATCTGTATATTCACTAAGTAGCCCAAATTTTAGAAACATATTGTTAACAGCCATTTAAATAAAATATAACAAATGTTATACATGCTGTTTTAAAAGATATCTAATATTTTCTTTTCCATATGTAATTTTTTGAAGTAAAATTTTCTGTTTTATGAAAAAGGCAGCACATGCACATGCTAAAAAATAACCCAACAATTTATAAGTGAATAAAGTATACATTAAGTTTCTTTTTCAGCCGTTATTCCTAATTCTTACCTTCTGTCCTTGGCAAGAGCAATCCTATTAATAAAATATACTCCCAGAAATATTCTATACCCAGGTAAGTATGTATGTTTGTGTGTATGTACACATACATAGACATTAGTAAAGCTGCTTAATTGTATATGTTATTAATATGTGGGTCCATATGGAAGGTTATATAGTACACTTGATTTTTAACCTCTAGTGAATAAAATATTCATTTTTCTTAGTCTTCAAATATCCCAATGTAACCTTAATTCTATATTTTGAAAAATGAACTGGGCTGTTTTTCCTTTTTCAAAAGCACCTCATTCATTCATTCATTTTTTCAACTCTACGGATGTTCATTACTGCCTAGTTTGTAATATGCTAGGTTTGGTAATGGATGGTAAACTCTGGCAGAGAGGCGAGGAGAGGGAAGGCAGAGGAAGAGCAAGTCAGCTAGTGTTATTAATTTTTTTGCTCTTGCCAATGAGACATTCATAGTTTAAACTTCAATTTCTCAAATACCTTACCTTCTATCTTTGATATGCAATTTCCATCTAATGTGAGCTCTTCCAAGTTAACACAGGATTCCAAGCCTTCCAGTTTAGTGAGATTATTGTTGTTAAATGATGCCCATTTCAAATTTTCCAATTTTTCTAAATTTGTGATTTCAAAGAGATGTTGCCCATCTAAATTTAAGGCAGTTATCTGTAGAATAATTCACATGATATGTTACTTCTGAATCTCATCAATGAATTCAATGTTATAAGATAAAAAAGCTGGCTAATGAACTAAGTCAAATATGGTAACATCAGAGGAATTCCTTCATGATAAAGATACTGTGAAGCTCTTAGTTTAAAAAAAAAATAAGTCAAATTTGACAGGATCTTAATTCCAATAAGGACTTATATGGTGTATGAACACTGTGCTCTGCCCGTCAGATTCCCACTGCAGTAAAGGGCTTGCCCCAGCTGCCGGGAGTGCTTTTGGCAGAAAGCCTTCAGTTGTCAGCCCCTTCAGATCCCCTCAGCTGCAACAAGCTGTCTTGTGCAAGGTCAAGTTCCAGCCCTAGTTGGCCCACATCCAATGGCCATCTCAGCCCAAGTTGGGACAAATTTGAAGGGCCATTCTAATTCCAGAACTCCCTGTGGGGTCAGCCAAGGCTGTTACTGGACCTACATCACAGCAAATATCTGTATACAAGAGCTGTCCAGAAAGTATTCAGTCATGTAATATGAAAAATAAAGGCAATTGTAGCTGGATATTTTTCTGGACAGCCCTCTTATATCTTGTAATAAAAATAATGCCAATAAAATCTTCCATTTTCAAGGTTCATTTTCTCATAACCCAAGTTGTTTGGTAAGAAGTATAACCCTGTTTTATGCAGCAAGAGGCTATTGATACCCTATAACCTTTTCCCCTTTTCTTTGGCTGAATTCTGACCAGTTCCTATATTCACTTGCCATAATTCTTGATACCTTTTACCCTGCCACCCAAATTTTTGTCTTGAACTCTGGCTTTGAGCTTTGAAGTTTGCTTGCTTCTTTTGATATAGCATTTGAATGTACTCTTTGGTTTTGTAATGCCCCTTTATCCTAAATCTCCAATTCTATGGTGACCACCTTCAAGGCCTAGCCCCAATGACATAACTATACACAACTTGAGCTCCCTATTTAATTTCAATTTGGCGCTTTCAGTTTTCTGCCTCTTACTTATCTGTGTTTTCATTGTGATACACAGAACAAAGCTGACTAAAAATCAGTTGAAATTAAGCTTTAGGTTTAATAGAATCGGCCTTTACCTTTGAGTACCAATTTCCATTCAGATGTAAATGAGGTCCTGACTTTGAAATCTGTGTCAGAATTTTGGCAGAAGGCCATATACTAAGTATCCGTGGTCTCTCCTGTGCAGTGCTAGAATGTTGTAGGAGAGATAACTAAAAAATAAAAAACATGATGAATAAAGGAAATAGCACACAGAAGTTAGCATGTAGAAGTTAATTTATATAGTTAAAACTATTATTTCCTACATGAGTTACTCAATGAATTCTTTTTTAAAAAGATTCATTTTATTAGTTGAGAAAATGTGAGAAAGAGAGAGAAGGGCGCAGGGGGCAGAACAGTCTCCATAGTTGTACATCCTTATTGTGACATGGTTTCATTCCACACAGGTGCATGTGGGGCTTTGTGGGGAGGGAACCAACCCAGGCGGTGCTGCTGAGTTGGTGGTTACAGTTGCACGGCAGTTCAGCATATGGGTTTGCAGGAGCCAGGACCTGCATTTGATTCCCAGACCTTGTGGTTGCAAAGCAAGTGCTCAACCTGCTGAGCTATCCTGGTATCCCCATGAATACTATTAAAATATGACATTTGCCTTTCCTAAAAATGTTTTCAATATATAGACAAACTTTAAATTATGTATTTCACTTTTTTGTTGTTTTAGCAGATATTTAAGCATTACAAAATACTATTTATAAAACTGAAACGATTACTGTAATACAGACACCATTATAACCCAGACATGAAACAGAATAAGAGCTAGAACATTCCTACCACCCTAGAAGCTCCCTGTGTGTCCCAGCTTAGTACTTTTATTCCTCTCTTCCCCTCAGGAGCTATCATTCATCTCAAGTAATCAATAGCTCCCCTAAATGTCATTAAATAATCTCAAATTTTGTATCTACCATTTGCTTGCTCTTTTTATCAACCTACGCTTGTGTCCATAAACAATATACCATGTAGTCTTTACACATTTGAACTTTATATAAATTGAATATGTATGTATTCTTCTATGATTTGCTTTTTTGCTCAACATTATATTCATGAGATTCATCTGTGCTGCTGCATGTAGCTGTAGATCATTCATATGTCATTGCTATGTAATTCCTTATCAATTTTCCTGTTAAAGAACATCGGGGTTGATTTCAGGTTTTTGCTTTTATAAACATTGCTGTCATGCATATTATTGTGCATGACTACTGCTGTATACATGCAAGAGTTTCTTTAGAGTATATACAACTTACTGGGCTGTAGGGTTATGTGTATATTCAGCTTTACATGACAATGCTAAATTGCTTTCTAAAGTGATTATACCATTTGTCAGTCTTCAAAATTTTTGTCAATTGGTAGCTGTAAATTGGTAGGTCATTGCAGTTTAATGTTCATTTTCCTGAATAATCTTGTGGTGAAACATCTTTTCCTCAGTTACTTGGCTGTTCTGATTTCCTCTCCAGTGAAGTGTTTGTTTAAATCTTTTGCCCATTTTTCTGTTTGATTAGTTGCTTTTTCCCTGATATATTCTGGATATATAAAAAAATACCTTTTGTCACTAGAAGTGTTGCAAAGTTCTTTATGGTGTGCCCTTTGAGGAACAGATTTATTAATTTTAACATAAATCCAATCCTTTATAGTTCATGCTCCTTGTTTCTTGTGTAATAAATTCTTCCTTAATTTAAGGTCATAATGATAACCTCTGATATTTTCTTTGAAAGCACATTTGGTATTTTCTTTTACAGTGAAGTTCTGATTGCACTTGTCCTAGTGCCTTTTATTGACTTACCTCCCAGCTCTGTTCTTCATCAAGTTCCCATGTATGTGTAGGTCAATATTGGGTCTCTATTCTGTTCTGTTAGTCTGTATGTCTAACTCTGTGCCAGTTCCACAATGTCTTAAAGCAAGCTTGTCCAACTGGCAGCCTGTGGCTGTACCTAGCCCTGGATGGCTTTGAATGCAGCCCAACAAAAATGTGTAAGCTTTCTTAAAACATTATGAAATGTTTTTGTGCAATTTTTTTAAAGCTCATCAGCTATTGTTAGTGTTAGTGTATTTTATGTGTGGCCCTAGACAATTCTTCTTCCAGTGTGGTCTACGGAAGTCAAAAGATTGGACACCCGTCTTAAAGGATTTTACTAAGTTTTGATTTCTGATAGGATAAAACCTCCAGCTCTTCTTCAAGAGTTATTTTTTATCAAAAAGACATTTCTTTCCTTCATTTTGAATAGATCCAAAATTAAACATTACATTGTTTAAGGAATTAACATTTAAGTACTTCTCAAAAAGCAAATAGCTAAATAAATAACTAGAGTGGAGATATTTAGGATGTTGAAGCTACTTTGGCCAAAGTATAGCATTATTAACCTGGAAACTATAGGTATTTCCCCTTTCTCAAGTAAATAGGTTTGTTTGTTTGTTTGTTTTAGCCAGACACATATAATATCAATATTAGGTAGATAATTCACTAAGTGCTTTCTCAAGGCTCTAAGCTTACCTTATCCACAGAAAGTTGCTTATTTTCATGTAGGCTCTAGAAAGGACTCTGGTAAGTTCAGTTTGACTAAGAGAAAAACAGTTACCCTAGAGGTATTTTTGGGATAGTATGCAGGGATGTGAACCCACACAATCAGATGGTATTTAAATGAGATACATTTCAACAGAAAAATATTTTAAGTGATATAACTGTTATATATTAATTGACTGTTTAAATTAGCCTGCAAGAGGATACAAAGCCTTAAACAAACAAGAGTATGGGGAATATTACTTGTATATTCTAAATAGCACAAGAAATACTAAACAGTAAAATCCAACCTGAGTAATCTTTGTTCCAGTAATGAATTTCATAGCTGATGTTGTTTCTTCTTCAGAAATCATGAGTCCATCTAAATGAGTGAGAGTCTTTAATCTGCCAATAACACTAAGTCTTAATGTGGCTGGCTTGGAAAAAATAACAAAAAGTTAAATTTTACAAAATATTACATATGTTATGGCATGGAAAGATGTTCTTCTTCATTCCTTCTCATATAACTCAAAATTATGCATCTCCCATTTTATTATATATCTAAAAATAAAGGCTTAACTTAATTCTTTAAATAATAGTTGAAATTATGTTTATGAATTAATCTGCTCTGTTTGGAGGTAGATGGCTCTGCTCTTATAAAGTGGGGAAATTCCATAAGCTGTTGAAAAGTGACTATGGTGAAGGTGTTCAAAGAACAGCAACAGTGCCTGCTTTTTATCTAGATCAGCAGTTAGCTTGTCAGCTCTGTGTGTGATTTGGCACGGATCTTCAGCCTGACATCTAATTTGGCAACAGGGGAGATACTGTGATCATTGAGAAAGTCTGCTTTGGCAAAAGAAAAATATCCTTCAATTTTATGGAGCAAAATGAAAAAAAAAAACCCACCAATATAAACAGTAATATGGCCAATTTAATAGAACCAGCCATGCTTTAGTCCCTTTTTAAAATGTTGAACACAGTCTTACATACATTTTTGAAAAGCAAGGAAAGGCAGATTCTTGAAATTATAATCTTGGGTTTTATTTTTAATACTCAGTGATACCCTTAAATACAACCATTGAAGACTGAAATTTCTTAGCATGAACCTATAATTTTTTGATGAGAAATAATAGTGTTCAACCAAATTTCCTTTTATAATAGAACATAAGACTTCATAATCCAGGTTTATCAGGGGAAGTGACAAATTTGTTCCACCTTAATAGTACATTCCTTTCACTGTATTCTATTATTCTTTGTTCCTATGCCTCCTTACAATAGAGTTCCAGCACACTGAGCTACATAAAGTCTCTGAAGTTCTGCATATGGCAATGGCATCTAATACTGTTAAAGCCTTAAAATTCTCAAGCTATTAGAGATTACAAAAACAATATGATACGAAATTGTAGCCTTTTCTTTTAGTAACATTTGGTTCATATGATCACAACACTAAATTGAACTCATTAAATACTTAAAAAAATTCTAGTAAAACAAAGATAGTTTGCCTATATCTGGCTATGAATGAAAAGTAGTGAGAAAATGGCTTTGAAATAAAAATAGTTTGCTTTTTTAAGTAAACATATTGTATACCTTTTGCCATGGATTATGTCGAATATCAAGAGTGAGAAGGCTTGCGGTATGTTTGCGTAACACATTTATTTCATCACCAGATTTTTTCAGTTGATTCCAGCTCAAGTCTAAGTGCTTCAGTTTCATCAGACCTCTAAATCCCTCAAGGGTTATCACATGATTGTGGCTTGCATCCAAATATTCAAGGTTATACTGCAAACCATACAAAAAGAGGTGATTCCCAAAGGACCATGGTTTGTATTTACATAGTTATTTTTCTCTATGATTTTCTAAGTACTTTACATGCTTTTTGGTAATCCTTATAGAAAACCTAAACAGTAGTTATACTGTAATAATAATATCAACATATGTATTTTTCTAAAGAGCTACAGGTATTTTATTTTAGTCCTTTTCTCTTAATTCTCATTTCACCCTTGACACTTTGTTTTCATAGAAAAGAAGGCAAAGAGAAACTGGGAATATAATTTGTCAACAATGAGCAAGGAATTACACTTCTTAACATTTAGGCTTCTGGTTTATACTGTTGAACCCATAGCCCGATTTAAAAAGGTTCATCTTCAGAGGGAGAAACTCAAACTATTTTGTTCTATAATTCTCTTATCCAAACGTGCACAATTTTTAATACTTTTTTCAATTGTTTTTCTCATTTCTTTTTCTGAAGTTCATTGTTGGTATATAAAAATGCATTTGATTTTTGTACCTTGATTTTGTATCCTACAACTTTACTGTATTCATTTATTTTTTTCTAATAGTTTTCTGATGGAGTTTTTAGAATTTTTTATATAAAGAATCATGTCCTCTGCAAAAAGTGACAGTTTATAACTTCTCTCCCAATTTGGATGCCTTGTATTTTTTCCTCTTGCCTGATTACTATGGCTGGAATTTCCAGTGCTATACTGAATAACCGTGGTAACGGGGGACATCCCTGTCTTGTTCCAGATTTTAGGAGAATAAGCTTCAGTTTTTCCCTGTTCAGTATGATATTAGCTGAAGATTTGTCATGTATGGCCTTTATTGTACTGAGGTACTTTCCTTCTATACCAATTTTATTAAGTGTTTTCAACATAAATGGATGTTGTACCTTGTCAAATGCTTTTTCTGCATCAATTGATATAATCATATGATTTTTATCTCTTATTTTGTTTATGTGGTATGTTACATTGATTGATTTGCATGTGTTGAACCATCCTTGTATCCCTGGGATGAATTCCACTTGATCATGGTGTTCATCCGAGATATTGGTCTATAGTTTTCTTTTTTTGTGTTATCCTTACCAGGCTTTGGTATTAGGATAATGTTGGCCTCATATAATGAGCTGGGAAGTATTCCCTTTTCTTCATTTTTTGGAAGAATTTGAGGATGATGGGCATTAATTCTTTAAATGCTTGATGAAACTCATTGGTGAGACCATCTGGTCCTGGGCTTTTGCCTCTGGGGAGGTTTTAGACAATCGTTTCCATTTCCTTACTGTTGACTAGTCTATTTAGATCATCCAGTTCTTTTTGGTTCAGTCTAGATAGACTGTATATTTCTAAAAATTTGTCCATTTCTTCTATATTGTTGAATTTGGTGGCATAGAGCTCCTCATAGTATTTTTCATATGATACTTTGTATTTCTGTGATATCTAGTGGTAATTTCTCCCCTTTCATTTCTAATTTTGGTTATTTGTGTCTTTTCTCTTTGTCTCTTGGTGAGCCTATCCAGGGGTTTGTCAATTTTACTGATTTTTTCCCCCAAAGAATCAGCTCTTTGTTGCATTTACTTTTTCTATTGTTTGTCTGCTCTCTAGTTTATTTAGTTCTGCTCTAATTTTATTATTTTCTTCCTTCTGCTGACTTTGGGCTTTTCTTGTTCTTCGTTTTCTAGTTCTTTAAGATGGGATGTTAGGTTGTTTACCTGTGCTTTTTCTTGTTTCTTGAAATAGGCTTGTAATGATATAAATTTCTTTCTTATTACCGCTTTTTCTGTGTCTCAGTAGTTTTGATATTTTATATTTTCATTATTATTTGTTTCTATGTATTTTTAATTTCTTCTTTAATTTCTTTTTTGATCCAGTCATTTCTTAATAGCATGTTGTTTAATCCCCATGTATATGTGGGGTATTTTTCTTCTGCTTTCTTTATGCAGTTGATCTTCAATTTCAAAGCTTTGTGGTCTGAGAATACATTCAGTATGATTTCAATCTTCTTGAATTTGCTGAGGCTAGCATATGTTCTATTCTTGAGAATGTTCCACACAGACTAGAAAAGAATGCGTAGTCTTGTGTTGTAGGATGCAGTATCCTGTAAATGTCAACTATGTCCAGTTGTTGTAATGTATCATTTAAAGTGGATATTTCCTTATTTATTTTGTTTGGATGACCTGTCCTGGCTGTCAAGAGAGTGTTTAGGTCCCCTACTATAATTGTGTTTTTGTCGGTTTCTTCTTTTAGACCTATTAGTAGTTGCTTTGTAAGTTTTGGTGCTTCCTGATTGGGGGCATATATATTAATGAATGTCATGTCTTTTTGTTGTTGTATTGTTCCCTTTACCATTATGAAATATCCACCTTTGTCTCTTACTACCCTTTTTATTCTGAAGTCTGTTTCATCAGATATAAGTGTGGCTACTCCTGCTTTTCTCTGGATGCTATTTGCTTGGAGTATTGTTTTCCAAACTTTTATTTTGAGTCTGTGTTTGTCATTGTGGCTGAGGTTCGTTTCTTGGAGACAGCAAATGAATGGGTTTTGTTTTTCAATCCAGTTTGCTATTCTTTGCCTTTTTATTAGTGAGTTCAGTCCATTTACTTTTGAGGTTATGTTTGATATATGGGGATTTCATATAGCCATTTTATCTTCTGCTTTTTGATAGCTTGGTGTCTCAATTTCTTCTTTGCTTTTTTTCTCACTGTGAGTTCTTTTTAGTATGATGGTGTTCTATTATTTTTCCTTTTGTTTCCTCTTTTTTTTTGGTTACGTGTCTCAGTTCTGAATTCTTTTTGAGTAGTTACCATGAGTTGTATGAAAAAGAAATTTTCATATATGTAGTGGCTCCTTTTTTTTAAAGCATGCTTCTTCTTCATTTTCTTTCAGAAATCATATATTTTTCTTATATAAAACAGATTGTATTACATAGAATTTTGAATCCACTTAACATGTTCACATATCATTAAATGTTTGCCAAAATACATCTCACTGCCTGACTTTTATCTGTACTACAAAGCCTCAGTATTCAAAACAGCTTGGTACTGGCAGAAAAACAGGCACATGGACCAATGGAATAGAATTGAAAACCCAGAAATAAACCCACAAATTTATGGACAGATTATTTTTGATAAAGGATCAAAAAATATACTGTGGGGAAAAGAAAGCCTCTTTAGTAAATGG
>PVKE010011886.1:0-39350 GCA_004027555.1 Craseonycteris thonglongyai | reverse complement strand
TATGTAATCCCATAACTAATACAACTAGTAAACAGCAAGGATGGGATCTGAGTCACAGCAATCTGGTTTCTAACTTCTATAATATACTACCTGTCAAAATCCAGATGACACTAATATTTACCTCATAGGTATAGTGTTAGGATTCAGTGACATGAAATATCAAGAAAATAGTTTAGTACATGGTTAGCACTCTCTGTATGCTACTTATTGTAATAGCCATTTTGTTACCATGTAGTTCAGACTGTACCTGGGGCAGGAGATGAGAAAGGTGATGGTATTCATAGAGAAGTGGGGAAAGAGCCTGAGAAAAAGCTTAAAAATATCACAACGTAATACCCATTCTATTTCTAATCACTCTGGAGGTCTGGCTGCTCCCCTGCTCTTTTCATTCTTAACAAAGGCAATTTTAGGTTACAAGATTGACAATTTTATTTCTGCATCATGTTTGCCATGCTTTACGTTTTCTATAATGATCCTGTGTCATAAATTTTATTGAATAACATGCTTAATGAGAGGAAAGAAAAGAGAAGAATTGAAGAGTGATAAGGAAAAGACAGAAAGAGAAAGAAGTAAAGGAAAGAAAATAAGAATGGGATTCAGTTCTGATCATAGAATAAACATTTACAGGCAAATGGAACAAGAAGTATTTATTTACTATAAAAAAAACAACAAAATATAAGGTGAAAATAACATTTTAACCAATGACACCTATTCAGACATTCCATATAATTTAATACTTGGAAACAGAAATAGCACATGAAAAATTGTCACCAAATCTCACACAGTATATATATGGATCATTCATTATATGTAATATAATATAATATAATATATATAATATATATATTAAATATATAATATACACACACACATGTTTCTGAGCTAGTCTTACACTTTTCAAAGGTTTTGACATTTTGTACGTACATTCTGAAAGAGTAAAGGAACATCCCTAATAGAAACAACCATAAGCAAATCACATGGAAAATTCCCACACAGCTCACCTACTTGCTCAGGACATCTGTTACTTCATAAATTAGGTAAATCATTAGCATTAGTATCACTGAAGGCAAATCAAAGCAGATTGTAAAAGGTTGTTCTGGTTTGTACTTTTTTACTTTGCCTACAGATACATTTGACTAAAGGTATCTGAAGTAAAAAAACAATCTCACGTTTCTCAAATACCAAAACTAAGATAAAAGCCTTTCAATAAAGGACAGAAGAACAAGATGATAACAATTTTACTGTCAGCAATATTGGTTTGTTTTATACTGGTGGGACTGTCTTGGAAATTAACATTTAACATAATTTTCTAATGCCAAGTATTCTCCATTGTTTGAAAGGAGATGTATAATAAAGGGAAGGTATCTCAGAAAATGGCAAGGAGTGAGCAGTATTAGGTCATACTATATGTGTTCAGTATTAATTGGCTCTGGCAAATGACCATGATCAGGTTAAAAAAAATAGCTATAACTAATGTTTTGTTTTTATGTCTGTTAATTCAGAATTCAATGATTCAGCAAGTTACATATTACAAGTATCGTAGTGGCTAAAAACTTATGTTTGGTTACCTGATCATAAATATTAATTTGAAAAATAATAACAATATATATCTTTGAATTTGTTGGGAAGATTAGTGAAATATATGTAAAACATCTAAACAATGGCTTGTACATAGCATACATTCCATAAATCATGCTAAGAGAAGTAATGATACCAATTCCATTATTAATAATGCTATAATACGTAGGTTCAATTCCTAGGCAACTTACACAAAAAACAAATACAAATAATTACTTCTAATTACTCTTAATTTGTGTTGTTCTATAACACCAGCACATCAATGTGACATAGTAATTACTTTTATTTATTTATTCATTTTAATTTTGAAACTTAACTTTATTTGATAAGAACTGGCTTCCATCTTCTGGTGCAAGGACCATAGTGAATCTTGTAATATTTTTATAAAAACATTAATTTTTTTAATCTTTAAATTTATTGGGGTGACATTGGTTGGTAAAAATTACATAGTTTCCAGGTGTACAATTCTACATTACATTATCTATGCATTGCATCATGTGCTTACCACACAGAATCAGCTCTCTTTCTATCACTGTATATTTGATACCTCCTCCTACTCCCCAACCCCACCCCTGCCACTCTCTCACCCACATTCCCCTTTACCCTTAGGTAACCACTAAAGTATTGACTGTGTCCATGAGTTTTTGTTTCTTTGTTACTTTCAGTTTTATATTCCACCTATAAGTGAGGTCATATGTTTCTTGATTAATTCAGTCTGACTTATTTCATTTAATAAGATGTTTTCAAAGTCCATCCATGTTGTCTCAAATGGCTATACTTCATTGTTTCTTATTGCACAGTAGTATTTCATTGTGTAAATGTACCATTACTTCTTTATCCAGTCATTAATGAAAGGATACTTTGATTGTTTTTATGACTTGACCACCATGAACAGTGCTGCAATGAACGACTGGGGTGCATATATCATTGTAGATTAAGGTTTTCAGGTTTTTTGGGGTAGATACCTAGAAGAGGGATTGCTGGGTCATATGGCAATTCTATTCCTAATTTTTTGAGGAATCTCCGTACTGCCTTTCATAGTAGTTGTACCAGTTTACATTCCCACCCGTAGTGTATGAGAGTTCCTTTTTCTTCACAGCCTCTCCAGCACTTGATATTCTTTGTTTTGTTTATTATAGCCATTCTTACAGGTGTGAGGTAGTATCTCTTTGTGGTTTTAATTTGCATTTTTCTAATTTCTAGTGATGTTGAACATTTTTTTTCATATATCTGTCGGTTATTTATCTTCATGGGAAAAGTGTGTTTAGGTCTTTTGTCCATCTATATCAAGCTAAAAAGCTTCTGCGCAGCAAAGGAAACCATTAACAAAGTAAATAGGAAACCAGCTGAATGGGAGAAAATATTTACAAACAATGCCTCTGATAAGGAGATAATATCTAAAGTACATAAAGAACTCATTTAGCTCAACAACAAAAAACATAGGATTACTTTTTTGAAACTAAACAATGGCTTTTTCTATATAGAACTGGAAGCAGAGAAAGAAATAAACACTTGTGTATAATCTGGGTTAATATTTCTGTTGTCTTGCTTACTCCTAGATGTGGAATTTGATACATAGGAAGATAATATAAATCATTTCTGAAAATACAGTGACAGATAAATTCTGAACTCAGCTATAGCTATCATATCACCTCTTTGCTGCTTAAGTTACTTCATTATATCACTGGCAGATTTTCTCATAAGGCAATTTGGTAAAAACTCTATAGTCTTGCTCATACTGCTAATATTAATAATACGAAAAGGAATCTGATATGATCATTTGTGATATCATGAATACCATATGAATTAGTAATATTTGGCTACTTCTTGATGTTTTAATGCTTTCATCTGTCTCATAGGTTATTTGAAATATTTAATATTCTCCTGCCTTTCCTTATCACAGTAATTTCTACATACTAACCTCTAATGAATGTATGTGCCCCTGAACATGAATCTGACTATAAAAAGAATGTGGACATCGCATCCTCTATCTTTCACTACCTTAAGAAGGGACAGCTCCACACTTTTAGGTTGATTATTATTTATGAAATTCATCCTCATGGTTGCTGAGATGGCAGAAAAAAGGAATAAATGCTATGCCTATAATAAGCACATAATTATTGCTACATGGAAAACAACATAAGTCAAATGACTTTTACCATGTATTCATCTGAATTTCATATTTTCAAAATATTCTGTAGATTGGCACATATTTACAGAATGTAATGATTAGTCAGTTGTCTACGAGTTGATGGTTTCTTATTTTTTTAAACATTTTGCTTTACTTATTTACAATTACCTAAAGTACAGTGCTCACTTGAAAACTAAGCTTATGAATATCAAATTAAATGCAATACTTTGAGAAACTATTTTCAAACTGCACTTCAATAGAAAAAGTGTTTGGAAAGTTAAAAGAATAATACAAACTGAAATTCATCTTTGTTTCACTTGGCATTAGCCAGAGAGAGTATTATAGTATAAATTAGGGAGATTTTTTTTAGAAGTTGAGAGAAATTCTAACTATGACTGCACTATACAGGGTTTCAGCAGCCTGTGCCAGACATCAAAATGGAAGTTGTACAGAAAGTTGCTGACTTGATATTTGAAATACAGACTTTATTGATTGTGAAGGGTGTAAGATATGTGGCATATTAGTCTGTAGTATCCAGGGAGTCCTACTAACAGAGCCAGCATTTTAAGGACAATTACTAATTGCAATACACCCAAGAATGGCCTTATAAATAAAATGTAGCCTTTTTCAGTGCACACAAATATATTTAATAAATAGTAATGAAAAATAATGACAATGTTAATTATAGATCTTAATCTAAGCCAAAATATTTGGGGGAACATAATGACAGGAAATTCCAATTAAATATGACTGGTATATCATGTGGGTACAAATACAATATGTGTAGGTTTTTCTTTCTTTCTTAAAGCTTTTAATAAACATCTTATCTTCAAATTTAAAAGTCATATATCTTGTTTGTGATGTTTTCTCAAATGCAAATACATTCACAAACTAAGTAAACTGAATCAAGAGGAGAATACTAAAGAATACATCATAAATTACAAGACTACATAAATAATGAATTGATGTTGAAATAATTGATGAATCTTATAGATTGATGAAAATTTAATGGCAACACAATTTTAAAAACATAGCTAATCAAACAAATTTAAATTTTAGAAAAACTAGCTGCTGAATAGCAATACTATTTAATAAATTCCAAACACACAACTTTATTTTTATTTTTTAACCATTGATTTTTTTAATTTGTTAGTTTTTCAATCACTGTTAACATCCAATATTATATTAGGTTCAGGTGTACAACATAGTTATTAGACATTTATATACTTTATTAAGCAGTCACCACAATAATTCCAGTACCAATCGGATACCATACATAGTTATTAAAATATGATTCACTATATTCCTTATGCTGTACTTTATATCCCCCTGAGTATTTTTATAAGTGGCAATTTTTGGTTCTTAATCTCTTTAACCTTTTTGTCCATCTCCCCAACTCTCTTCCCATCTGATGATCTCTAATTTGTTTTCTGTGTCTTTGTGTTTGTGTTTTTTGTTTGTTTGTTTGTTGTTTTATTTTTTGGATTCTAAGAATAAGTGAAATTAGGTAGTATTTGTGTTTCTGTGTCTGACTTATTTCATTTAGCATAATACCATGTCTGACTTACTTAGCATAATACCCTCTAGGTCCAACATGTTGTCACAAATAACTAGGTTTTATTCTTTTTATGGCTAAGTAATATTCCATTGTTCATAGTACTACATCTTCTTTATGCATTAATTTACCGATGGACACTTAGGTTTCTTTGATGTCTGGCTATTGTAAATAATGCTGCAATAAATGTAGTGGTGTATATACCTTTCAAATTAGAGCTCATTATACCAATCTTGTTAAGACTACATATTGAAACTACATGCATTCTTTAATTTATTTATGGGCACGTAAAGTATTTAGTGCCTAATTTTTACACTAGCTGTTGTAGGATCATGAGATCTTTGTTCCTGACAAAAACTCAGTTCCTGTCCTATTATATCTTAGCTTACATTAAAACAAACAAAAAATAACAACAAGAACAACAACAAAAAAACAACAGTTAAAATGCCACCTTTAAAGGCACATTGCGTAGGGAATAATGTTTTTATTACTATAATTTACTTCTAAACATTGTTTTGCAATCTCTAAAATTATTTTAAAAAGGAATTATTTTACCCCGGTGTAGCAGTTTGTACCACACAAGTCTTGAGGGGAGTGGAATGAGGCACGCACCCTTCCTTTTTCTTGTAAGGGGTGTAACAACTATGACAATAGCATGATCTATTTGTAGAATGAGCATTGTAAAATGAAGTACAATCAATCCTTAAAGAAGAGAAAAGGTGAATAAAGTAGCACAGCTAAACCCATATTTTTCAATAATTGGAAGTCCAAACTCATATCCAAATCTGAAAAATTAATATTTGAAAATATTAATCATATTTTTAAAGACTTGGAGGTAAATATCTTATTTTCCAAATAAAAGAAACGAAAGTAGTTTTCTCTAAGTAGGAGTACATGAGGGGTAGGACCAAGTGACTGCAGTTTTCTGTATGAGTCTCATGTAACTCATTGGCTATACTATGCGCATATATGAGTACAGCTTTGGGTAACCTTGAAATTAACAAAAAAATTAAAGTGAACCTAAAACTAAAAACAATTAAAGCTTAGTTACCAAAATGGAATTGCAACATCAACATGTTTTCCATGCCTATTTATGAAGACTTTTAAAAACTGAGATTTGAGTACCTTTTAGGTAAGGTGCATCTTTGAAGTTTGATTATCTTTGGTCTCCTGAATTTAATTTTTAGATAACATTTTACACAAATTAATGTTTCTATTTTTTTAACAAAAGTAACTTTTTCATAATTTTTATAAGATTATACCTATGTAATGCTAAATCTGCAGAAATATCAAAGAAGTGTTTTGTTTCAACTATTAACCCACTTACTTTATATTTCATTATAAGAAGTTGTATTAACTTAACATAATGGGCAGTAATGCTGTATTTCATGATGAATTAGTATATTAACTATGGGACAAATCAGGCCAGTCTATGTTTCTTCTTTAGTTCCTGTGAGAGTTTGAAGAATTCAATTTTACTCTAAAATAAAGAGTATTTGCACATCAAATAATGAATAAATGTTCTAATTATGTTAATAAATACACTTCATTGAAATTTGAATGTCTACTCCTGCCACTTACTCTCAAAATGTGTTATTCCATTGAATTATACATTTCCCATGTATATTTCAATTAATTATAGATATTTTTACTAATTTAAAAATATCCATAAAATATCTAAAGGTATTTGAGGAAGAATGCTATGTAAGAACACACAATCAAATATTGAAAGTCAATGGCAATATATATTATAGTTCTGACCTCAATAAAGCATATCTATAAAATCTTGGCTCATAAAACATTCTGCTTTTTGAATTTCTAGGTTTTAAAGGATATCATGCAAATAAAAGAAATTTTAGGTTTTATTTATAATTCTTTCTCATTATTTGTGATAGCCATGTACTATACAGTTGTTACCAACTCTGAATTAGTGAATACTGAATTGTTGCTTTTGGGGAAATAAAGAGTTAAATTCCTAAGCCTCTGGTACAACACTTTTATCAATTAATCATATATAGCCTTGTTTTATATGTTTTTTCTGTTTAAAGGCACCTGTTTAATATATATTGTCATTTCATTAATAGTGAATTCATGGCCAACAGAACTCTAACCTTTACCCAAACAAGGCTCATTTAACACGTGTGTTTTCCCTCATAAGGCAGGTCACAGATTTCTTAGCCATTAAGGGACAGCATGAACACTATGCGTGGGAATCTTAAACAACAAAACTGTCATCAAAAAATGCGAAAAATGTATGAAATAAGCCACTAAGGAGACTTTAAATGCCAAAATCACCATCAAAATACAAAAACATGAAAAATAAGCTACTAAATAGATCACAAAAGTGTGCTTCTTTACTGAATTAGAGCTGAAACACGAAGACAGAATGTCCTGTGCCACTTCAGCTGGGAACTATATGTCCAGTAAAACCCCAGTATGTATTGATTTGGGTGTTACAACCAAATTGTAGTGAGTGGGTGAATTGATGCTTCGAATGCAGAGTACCTGAAAAGTGATAGCTGTAACTTTTTAAGTTATCATCTGTATGTCCATGTCTACTTAGACCTCAAGTGAACCCCTGGATTCAGACTGTCAATTCCCTGAAAGTTTTCTTTTAAAGATCTTAAAAGAATGATTATTCCACACATATACCAAACTGAATTATTCTTCTTAGCCAGAAAATTTTAATTTTCTGTGTTGTGAATAATATTTAAACTTAGGGGAAAGCCAGGATGGCTCAGCGGGTTAAGCGCTCTCTTTGAAGCCCCGAGGATCGAGGATCGAATCCCGGCTCCGGCCCAGGCGGACACACATGCTGAACTGGGGTGTGCCCCCAGTTCAGTTAAAAAAATAAATAAATAAAAAGTAAAATTTTGGAAAGCTGGGATGGCTCAGTGGGTTAAGTGCTCACTTTGCAGTGCCAGGGACCAAGAATCGAATCCCTGCCCCGGCCCTTGCGGACCCATATGCTGAACTGGGGAGTGCCCCCAGTTCAGTTCTCTCT
Organism: Craseonycteris thonglongyai; assembly: GCA_004027555.1. Classification (NCBI taxonomy): domain Eukaryota; kingdom Metazoa; phylum Chordata; class Mammalia; order Chiroptera; family Craseonycteridae; genus Craseonycteris; species Craseonycteris thonglongyai. Next base: position 31,082 of record PVKE010011886.1, on the reverse strand, counting down.
GTCTCTGTATCTCTCTCTCTCTCTGTCAAAAACAATAAAAATAAATAAATAAATATCAAACATTAAAAAAAAAAAGTTATATCTCATCCAGCTTGAAGCTGTATTTGCAGTTTTGTTAACAATTCTGTATCTTGAAGCCTGTAAGAACTGGCCTTGTTTCTGTCTTCTATCCTTATCCTTTGAACTCCAGCCATTAGGATGTATTTTATTTCCTCACTATGCAATGTTTTTTCTTGTCCCTTGGTCATTAAACAACTTGTTTTTCTCTGTGTTTGGAATAGCACTCACCCTTTACCACTTTACCTAGGCAATTACCATTATGCTTTTAGTATTCATTTTTAACCTCACTTTTTCAGAGACATTTCTTGATTCTATGAACTACTTAGGTCTCCCTTTTATACTTTAATCTTTGACTTTGACAATATTAATTATAATTTATTAAATAATAGATAAAAATTTTATTATTATACACTCAGGGATGAAAGATATATCTGTATTTGCTGATATATTGATATACTGTTATATCTGTTGTATTTTGCTTTTTATTTATTTATTTACTTATTTACTTATTTTTGTGAGCCTAACATCACTCATCTTATTCTTATCACTTTCAATAAGATCGGCCACTTTAAGATTATACTAATTGTATTAATTAATTTTGATATGGTGTAGATATTCCAAAATATAGAGATTTTAATAATATAGCAGTAAATTATCTCTCAGTGACAGATCAGATATCTAGGCTCACAGTTCAGCTCTACTTGAGTGATATTGGAACCCAGGTTCCTTTTATCCTACAATTCTAACATTTCTGAGTGCATCACCTTGAACAGCATAGTTGAAATATGGTTATTTACACATTTACATTCCATCCCATGGGAGAAATAGAATTTAAATTCTAATGAGAGGGCCTTAGGGATGGCCTGAATTAATAATCATAATTTGTACAATGTTGAATAGGATTCTTATTCACCACTTTTCTTCTCTTTCCTTTAATGGAATTATACATATTCACCTTTTGCCAGGTGTCTTTTCAGTAACTACCAGTGAATTAGGTGGAGAAGATGTTCCTGCTCCTTGATTTGGAACTTGGTAATTTAACTGTTGTAATGTGAATGGAAACAGCAGTGTACTAGTTTCAATTAGAGGCTTTAAAAAGTTTTGAATTTTCTATTTCTTCTTGTCTCTCTATCTTCTACCTTCCTACACGAGAAAAAAGACTGCATCAGACAGTGATTGCTCCCTAAGGTTTTCCCAGATAAAAAAATATTATCATGACCCTTGTGTGGTTATACCACATTTTGTTTATAAATTTATCAGTTGGTGGACATTGGCTGTTTCTATCTTTTGGTTATTATAAATAATGCTGCTATGAACATTTACATAGAAGTTTTTGTGTGGGCATATGTTTTTATTTCTTTTGGGTATATGCCTAGTAGTGAAATTGCTGGGTCATATTGTAACTCATATTTAATTGTTTAATGAACCTCTAGAGTCTAGACATTTCCAAAGCAGCTACATCATTTAATATTTTCATCAGTCATTTATGAGGGTTCTATATTATTGAAATCCCTACTAATGCGTGTTACTATCTGACTTTTTTAATCTGATCACCCTAGTGAGTGTGAAGTATATCTCATTGTGGGTGCCTTGAAATTCGATATGAATTTTAGAACCAGTTTGTCAATTTCAGCAGAGAAGTCAGCTGGTATACTAATTAGAATTGAATCTGTGCATCTGTTTGGAGAGTATCACCATCATAACAATATTATGTCTTCTGATCCATGAAACTGAAGTGTTTTCTCTATTGTTTATATTTTCTTTAATGTATTTCAGTGAAGTTTCCTGATTTCAGAGTATGAGCTTTTTGTTAAATTTATTTTTGATTATTCTATTACTTTTGAAACTAGCATAAACAGAACTGTTTTCTTAATTTCATATTCAAAATGTCCATCTCAGTTACGTATAAAAACAATTGATTTTTGCACAATGATTTTGTATCCTGCAAGGTGCTGACTCATCTATCAGTTCTAATTTTTTTTTTTTTTTTTGGTGGATTCTTTTAGGATATATGGGATCATGACATCTGTGAGTAAAATTATTATTTTTTTTTAATATAAATATCTTCTGTTTATTTTTCTTACCTAATTGTCCTAGCTAGAATCCCCAAAATAATGCTGAATAAAAGTGGTGAAACTGAATATATTGTCTTATTTCTCACCTTAGAAGATAACATTCTAGTCTTTTGTTATAAAATGTGAAGTTAGTTTTTTGTTTTTGTTTTTTTTTTGATGCATTTTATAAGGTTGAGAAAATTCTCTTCTATGCCTAGTTATTGGGTGTTTTTATTGTGAAAGGATGGATTTTTATCAAATAGTTTTTTGGTATGATCATATGATTTTTGAAATGATCATATGACCTTTATTTTTTATTCTATGATGTTTTACATTAATTGATTTTTAAGTGTTGAATTTTTGTGATAAATACCACTTGGTCTTGTATAATTATTTTAATTTTGTTAGGTTCAGTGTGCTGGCATTGTGGAAATTTTGTGTGTCTGTGTGTGTGTTTGTGTATGTCTGTACACATTCATGAGAGAAACTGGTATGTAGATTTCTTTTGATGTGTTTGGTTTTGGTATTGAGGTAATGGTGACTTCATAGATTGAGTAGGAAAGTGTTTTCTTCCATATTTGTTTTCTGGAAAAATTTTATAAAAATTTGGTATTAGCTTTCCTTGAAATGCTTGGTAGAATTATATTCCATAGATAGAATATAGTTGGATTCTGTATTTTATTTAGCCTGACAATCTCTGTATGTTATTGGAATATTTAACCATGCAAATTAATGTTAATAATATAGTTGGGTTTTTGTCTGCTATTCCACTTTTTAATTTTCTATAGGTTTTATAACTTTTTGTTTGTTTTCTCCTTTACTTCCTTTTGCATTAGGTAAGTACATTCTTTTTTTTTAAATTTTATTTATTTACTTACTTACTTATTTTTGACAGAGAGAGAGAGAGATATACAGAGACAGAGACAGAGAGAGAACTGAACTGGGGGAGCTCCCAGTTCAGCATATGGATTCGCAAGGGCCGGGGCCAGGATTTGATCTTCGGTCCCCGGCACCGCAAAGTGAGTGCTTAACCCACTGAGCCATCCTGGCTTCCCCAGTAAATACATTCTAATGTAGTAGTATAATTTATTTAATGGTTCTCTTACTCATATAAGTTGTTTTTTATCTGAGAATGTTTTTTCTTAACCTTTATTTATGAAAGCTAAGTTTGCTTGGTAACGGAATTTTGGTTGATTATTATTTGAGCACTTTGAGCACTTCATTGTTTGAGATCATGCTTTCTGATCTCCATTGCTTCTGCTGAGAAGTCAACTATCAAGTTTATTAAGGGCATTTTAAGTAACAAGTCTGGGGAAGCTGGGATGGCTCAGTGGGTTAAACACTCACTTTGTAGCCCCAGAGACCAAGGATCGAGTCCCAGCCACAACCAGTGCAGACCTATATGCTGAACGAAGGTGTGCTTATGCTGGAGGCCCCCAGTTTGGTTCTCACCCACTGGTTCAGTCCCTAGCTCAAAGGGGAGTGCCTCCCATACAGGAGGCTCCCAGCCCAGTTTCTGATCTGTGTGGTCCCTGCCTACCTGAGTGGAACAAAAGCATGTTGAAACTGATGATGTACAACTATGGAGATGCTCTGGGCTCTCCCCCATTTCTTTCTGTCTCTCTCTCTGTCAAAAAGAATAATAAAATATAAGTAATGAGTCATTTATCTCTTGCTCTTTTTGAGATTTTATTTTTGTCTTTCAAATTTAGCATTTTGAGTGTGATGTGTGTGTCTGTGAATTTTTTTTTTTAATTCTACTTGGAATTCACTGAACGCTCTACATTTTTAGATTGTTTTTTCATCAAATTAAGGTAGTTTAAAAAATAATTATTTCTTCTAATATTTTTATTCTCTGTTTGCTTTCCTCAGTACTCTCATTAAATGCATTTTTGTGTTAAGAGTTTCCGGGGGCTATCTACATGTTTTCTCTTTTTTTTTCCCCCCCTTTTAGTTTGGCTTACAGATTCTCTGTCAATCTATATTCATATTGGTTCATATTTTTCTTTTGCCATTACAAGTCTTTTGAGTCAACTAGTGAATTGTTAAATCAACTAATATACTTTTCATTTTTGTAATTTTTGTTTGGTTCTTGTTTATATCTTCTATCTTTTTATCGATATACTGTATTTTATGTAATATAGTCACCATATCTATGTTTACCTTTTCAATTAGGTTTTAGTCTAGTCCCTTGAAGATGCTTATAATGGCTACTTTTAAATCTCATGATGAATCTGACATTGAGTTATCTTACAGGTGTGTGTGTTCAATGTGCTTTTATCCTGGTATAGAGGTCATATTTTTCACTTTTTTATATGCCTTATAAGTTGGTTGTTTTGAAACTGGACAATTTAGATAAACACTGTTTCAACTCTAAGTACAGGCTACCCTATCCATTTGGGTTTGTTATTATTATTTGCTTATTTATATGTTTAGCAACTGATTTAGTGGATTATGTAGTGAAATATACCCCCCCATGCATGTGCATACATGCATACAAACACACACACATACACAGTGTTCAGTCTTGAATCTTCTTACTCAGTAAAGCATTCCAGTCACTCAGAGATGACAGTGGTTTAGCTAAGACTTATTTACCATATCTTACCCAGTTAGACTGTGCTAGCTGATTATTTTATTGTTTTCAACAATTTCTTGGGATATAAACTAATCAAATTCTGAAAACAAACCTAACAAATTTTGGCTTCTTTCAAGGAATAGTTGGGGTTACTGTTTTAATTGTGTTCTGACCCTAAGAAGAGTCCTCCTTGTTATTTTATTCCAGGTTTATTGGAATAATTGATGATTAGCTGGCTTAGAGTTTACTCTGCACTTTGAATCTCTTCTTAAATATTTTTCCTCATAATTGTCACTATTTTTGAGAGTAACTCTTGGCCTAAACTCCTTCACTCTCTGTTGCAAATGATGTCAATTTCTTTGGGAAGAGTTTATGAGCTATATGTTTTACGGTCTGTTCCCCTGAGAAAAATCTCTGAGCTTGGGCTTTAGAGGTGAGTGAGGGCAATACAAAGCTTCTCTGTGAATGGCAAAATTAGATGCTAGGGGCTCAGCACTTACTGGGTTTGCATTAGTGTGGAGTCTTTTCTGTTTTCCTCTTCTGGCATGCAACCACAGTATCAGAAGCCAGGGCAAGAGTGATCAAGGAACCAGTATTCTCAAAATGCTATGACCAAAGTAGACTCTCCATTATACAAATGGGAGTTAGCAGTTAGAAGGGATTCCCTATCAGTCCATCATACTTTCTGAGGCTTTACAACAGCAACAAGTAGCTAGAAACAGGGTAAGAATTGCTGGCATCCTGTTTCTTCTAGACAGAGAGCCCCCCATTTGAGTTCTGGAAGGGAGCACAGTGTTCTTGAGTCTAGCAATATGGAGTGGAATTTCTGTCCTGCTAATCTAGAAGGACTAATGGAAAGAAAGGCCTTGGTTTAAATACTACCAACTGTTACATTTCTTCTGAATTTTCAGTGATTTTTAGATGTTTCTTCATGTTATTATCTCTTAAGACCTTTTCCAGAGGTTTTAATATTTCTATACATAATTTTTATCAGTTTTACTGGGAAACAAATTAAAGGCATTCCTCATTTCTCATCTTTGTAGTAAATTTATTGAGTGGAGATATTTTAAAATGAAGTCCTATCTTAAGTGGTTACCCTAGACTTCCCAGGCCCCGTCCCAGCAAAATTATTATGTCTTCTTTTTCTTGTTTCTTACATTACTTTATTATTAATGAATCAGGTTTAAAGTTTAATAATAAAAAGTATTTCCACAATTATATATATATATATATATATATATTTAAATTTACAATAAATACTGTTATATTGGCTTGCTCTTAATGGCAAAATGATTTTAACTTTCTTATTCATGTTTATAGGAACATGGAAAGAACAAGTTGAAAGTCAGAAAAATAATTAGAATAAATGTAATTATTTTCTCTCATAGCTATCATGTTGATATATATATATATATATATATATATATATTCAGATAAAAGAAAAAGCAAGGTATCTACATGGCTAAATATTATGCAAATATCAGACACTAAACACACAGACCATGGTAAGCCCACCTATTTAATTTCTCTTAAACAAATAGAAATTGAAGCCAGTTTTGATGAAATATCACAAACTTTAAACCTTTTCCTATACATAGCACTGTAGAAGCGTTAAGAAGAGAGGAGCTGCTAAAGGAGGAGGCTGTCCAGAATAGCTGTAAATAAATGGGCAGATATGTCCTGGATCTCCCCTTTGTTACAATGAAAGCTAGGGGGAACTGTGGGAGGTAGATATAGTTAGCAGTAATGGACTGAAACTCACAAGAATGGAAACATTGCAGGCTGGCAGTAGTGCGTAATTTGTGGTAATGGACTATGATTGACAAGGGAAGAGAGACTCTCCTGTCAATTATTGGCCACGATATAAATACAGAAGAAGGGCTTTTGGGACCAGAGCTCTTGAGCAGGAGTGTTTGGAATCTAGAGGTGTTTGCAGTCTGCAGGAGGCAGGCAGCTAGGCTCATCAAGGATATTAGCGGACTAAACCTGGTCCTGGTAGCATAGCTGAAGATAAGCAGACCGCTGGCAGTGAGGGGGCTCAGCACTGGGATCGCTGGGCTGGAAGACCAGAGACAGCCCCTCTATTTCTGTAGAAGTCTGAGGTCCACCTGAAGGACTACACACTAGTTGCCATTGCTTCTCGGAGATGGTGAGCAGAAGGGCAGAGACGGCCCTCTCCTTTCCACTTGGGCCCTTTTGGGCTTTGCTTTCTGCTGCCCAGGAGATCTGCATGGAAGATCATTCAGCAGCCTCCAGTCTTCTCCAGCAAACAGTATTGTTAAAAGGGAGAAGGGCTCTGGGTGCGACCTAGGACAGATCTGGGAGTGACAGTGGGGTTATTTCTCTTTGCGTGTTGTATGTAGCTCTGAAATAAAGGCTTACCTCCTTTCTTCCACCCAACCTCCACCATCTCAGGTAACAAACAGGTGCCCTTGTAATAAAAACTTATTCTATGACCCAAATCCTATATGTCAGTCTATCGGCTCAGCGGCACAGGCAGCATTAGTCTGGACCCTGTTTCCCTTTGGTAACAGTACTGTTAATTCACAGGTAGACTTTAAGAATGACTCAGATTTATTGAAAAGCCTGAAATGAATAAAAAGTAAAACATAATAGTTTAGGAGTCAATTTGCATGGCACATTAGAAAAACATATTAGTTTTATTTTAAATCTTTCCAAAAGATAGATGATTATTAGCTAAGCTTTAAAATGGAACTTGTATACTAACCAGTAACAAGCAAAATGCCCAAGACTACACTAGCATAATTTAACAACTGCAATTATTAGGCAAGGCAGTCTGTGAAATTAATGATCTCTGCATACAGAGCTTCTAAATATATATTATAGTTATTGAGAGAGGTGTGTTAATCTTGGATCCACAACAGTATCTAATAAACTCAGTCCCTAAGTTGCTAACCTAATCTTTGATGTAAAATTAGGGTATTATCACTTCATGTATTAAAAAAGTCACTAAATACCTAATTTTCTACTAGCAGATTTTTAATCAAAGGAAGAATTAAGCTTTAGAAATAATGGACAATCTCATTTTCTGCTTCAAAATCTAATAATCACCATATAAACTGTTTAATTCTTAATTGTTGTTAAGCTATGTAATTGTGATACTGGTGTTAATTTTAGAAAAATTTTCAATCAGAAACAGAAGTTGGATGGATATTCACAAATATTAGTCATATAAATCATGTTTTGAAAAGTTGTTTTTTTGTATATAAGCACTGCTCTGCTATAATTACAAAATAATAAAATGTAATAATATGAAAATAATAGTAATTGGCAATTCTAAAGTTATACATTACAACTGAGTTTGAAATGCTTTTTAAACACAAATTCTTTAGTCCTTACATCATGTATTTCATGCATCCAGTTATGACAACTATTCTAGTTGGAAAAGATAATATCTGTATTTCTATTTTAATAGATTACCATAATATTGTGGAATGCAGTAACCAAGTAAGAGACCTGTTTGTCATAACTGATTAGTGCCCCCTGCAAGCTGATGGCAGTATATTACCATTATTCAAATTTATATGATTAGGTTATCCTATCTAGACTCATTTGCAGTGATAGACAGATTAATAAGACATCCCTATAGTTGTGTTTTTTATTATACTTTTAAAAGCAAATTAGCAATGTCTTGAATTTTCTGAAGATTTGAAAGAATCATCCTTTAAATTCTTTTGATCCATCCTGATATGACAACCTTTTTCTTAGCTCCCACAGGAAATTGTCAGCATTTTCAGAGTGAAAAACAGAATGTAACTTCAAAGTCAAATTCAATTTAAAAGAGGAAAAAAATAACTGGATATAAGACAATTAATTTATAGCAACAGAGGAAAAAAAGGTAAAACATAATAAAATTAGAAATCAATTAATTATTATAATTAGTAAATTATTAAGCACATTTTTAGAACAGTAGTTATTAGTAGGTTATGTAAGTATTATGAAGTAGTTGTATCTTAATATAAGTGCAATTATTGTTGTAGGAGTCAATAGAAGGGAACATCACAGCGTCAGTGCCTCACATTGATCTCAATAATATTTCTGTCCAATTCAAGTAAAAACTTATCGGCAAAAAGTTAGAAAATAAATAATAATAAAGCAGAAAAGATTTATAGGAATATGAGAATCAAGCACAATGACACAAAGGGATCCTTGAATAATGGGTTTAAGATGGAATACATTGGGACCTCAAATTTTTGTGCTTTTGAAAGCCAAAGGAACAGGATTCTGAGCAAGGTATTTCATTGTCTGCTACTTAAAGTATTTGCAATATTAGCAACATTGGCAGTAAGACGTGTTTCTTTCCGTGGCTTCATGGACTGCAGGTATTTATGGGTAAACTAGAGAAGTACATTACCCATGAGCATAGGTGTGATGCTGTGATATGTTACCAGTGGTATCCTTAAATGGCAAGTAGTCTTTGTCATTTAGGTGTTAGAGACACCTTTTTTGAAAATAAAATCTAAAGATAATTTATGCCCATTATTGGCATAGCATAATATATATATTTCAATAACACATACATTTAAAAATGTAGTATCCAAAAGCGTTATCTATTGGGAAGGGGAAAGGTCATGGAAAACTAATTATAATCCAAGGCTGGGAATTACTTAAATCAATTCTGCCTTCATTCCATTGTGCAGAAATTCACAGCATCAAACCAACTAACTGCAAAGGGAAAAAGCAAATGGACTCAGCCACACATCCCAAGAAACACATTGAGAAAAATGAAGATAATCAATGTTCAGAAAAAAATACAAATAGTTACTAAGTATATAAAGATATTCATATTCACTAATCGTTTAATTAAAAAAAAACTTAAAATACATTGACAAATTGAGTCTCATTTACTCTTTGTAGGTGTGTATGGAATTTATTTCAAGAAAAAAATGCATTTGATATAAGAGTCTTAAAAGTCTTTTAATATAGTTATTTGATCCAAATAATTCTGTTGATAAATAAAAAGACAGGCTGACAAACATTTATGAATAAATGTGCCACTATAATATCACTTGAAGTACTGATTAGACTGAATTTTTAATACAATTATTCCTAGATTTATTAATTATGCTATCTTTTTTGCACTTTTTCATGTTTTATAAAAATCCACTGGTATTTCTATTACTTGACATATTTTAAAAGAAGAAACTAAAAACAATTACATCAATAAGGATTAAGTCCCACCTTGAGTAAAACAAAGTAAAAATAAAAATGACTTCAACACAGCACAAATTATGTTTTTGGAAAAAAGTTAGGAGATAAGTAGAGAAGACTTACATGGTAGCTCAGGGACCCAGGCTCATTTTGCCACACTATTTTTTGAAATTTATTTTTATAGTGTAATCACATCTCTATTTGAGAAGATGATATTGGGTGATAATTCTCCATGGTCTGGCATTTTCGTGCATGTTCTGATGCAAGATGCCAATTGAAGAATGGTTGTACAAATAGGCTACCTTGGAAAGATAAAGCAGTCAGTCACTCCCTCCAGAGAGCTTTAGAGACATCTCTCCAACTCAAGGATATCTCTCCTCCACAGAGACATTCATGGGCAGGAAACTCTTTCTGTTTGCAAGGGACATTTGCTTACATTCAAGATAAGTAGTTAATGCTTTCCTTGGGGGTGAATGTTGGGCAGGTTTACAACATTCTAAGATTAGGAGTTTCTGCAAATTGAGTGTTCCTTCACTGTGAAACACCTCTGTGTGCTTAGCATCTAGCTGGGTCTGTTCTGCATTGCCCTCCTAGACTTGGGGTTAAGGCACTGATGTTAGCACGAAGCTTACGCTGCCTTCTGTGCCCTGACAAGCTGTCTGAGTCCGTTTGGACTTATTGTTTCTCTACGAACTAATTTATGAAAGTGTGGCGAGTCAGTTTAGGAGGTATGCTGCTGCTCAGGAATTCCTTAACCATTTCAAATGGAAAAAGAAAGGTGGCAAAGCACTTTGGAAAAGTGATAGAGCAGTTCTTTTTTTAAAAAAAATATATTTATTTATTTATTATTTTTGACACAGAGAGAGAGAGATACAGAGACAGAGACAGAGAGAACTGAACTGGGGGAGCTCCCAGTTCAGCATATGGTTCCGCACGGGCCGGGGCCGGGATTCGATCCCTGGTCCCCAGTGCTGCAAAGTGAGCGCTTAACCCACTGAGCCATCCCGGCTTCCCCAATAGTGCAGTTCTTGAAGGAAGGCTCTCAGAATCTACTGTGGAACACTTGGTAAGAATTAGGAAACCAAATAAAATTCCAAGGGTGTTCGGGATTATAGACTTTATCATTGCTTTGTGTCCAGCAACACTGCCAGCAGTTCTATTATGCAAGAAGGGAAGCAAATCATAATGAAAAACTAGCTATTGTTCTATTGCAGTAATTATGCTAAAAACATAAATAGGAGACAGTAAACAAGAAAACAATGCAGAGTAAAATAAAACCCTTATGAATGTTTTTACAATATATATTAACACAAATGTTAAGATATCTAAATAATTTAAATCACTCTGTTGAGCAAAATTGACAATAAATGACATGTATTAAGTTGAATGTTTATAGTAATGCATTTTAAATCTCAAACAGATTTTAGGAGAAATTTTTTAAAACAAAGAGTGAATATAAAAGCTGACAGATAGTTTTATAGTAAAAGATAAAAGAAGGTAAACCTTCAGCTACTATGTCTTCAGGGAAATGTCCAGTTGACAGGACAGAGAACACCATCAGAATATACATAAATGGGATATAAGAAAGAAAATGTGTTTTGAATCTGAAGGCATTGTTATTATATAAGAACTTTATCACTAGCTTAGTCCAACTGATTGAACTTGAATAGTAACAAAAACTAAAATTAGATGCCTAGAAGAAAAGAAATAAGTCAGGATCATATGAAATTACTTTTTCCCCCTCTGAGGTTGTTATAATTGTAAATCTATAATCTGAGAGAGAGAGAGAGAGAGAGAGAGAGAGAGAGTCATCTTGTAGCTCACTGAAAGATAATTTAAATACTTCAAGCAATTTCTCAGTCCATTTTTGAAAAGGAAGTAAAATAAGTACTAAAACTGTCAAGCATCAAATTTAGACCTTTAGTGGTAGTGATTTTATTTTCTGTGATTAAACCTGTTCACTCATTTTCTGGAGTTTTTCAACAGTTATAAAGGTGGTGCAAGAAAACCTAATTCTATTGAATAATTTTAGAAGGAGGTGATCTTATTAATTGTCTTTCATTTGTTTTAGTTGCATACCATGATGAGCTTATCTATTTTCCAATTAATTTCCCCTGTTTTTAGATAGCAAGTGATTCTAACAGAAAACTCTCAATGTACTTTATTATGGGTTTGGTAAAAATGCCCGATCTAGCAGATAATTACACATTCAAAGACTCTTTTATAGGCTTTTCTTTCATAGCCCATGAAACTCAATATTTTGTGAATTTTATAGTCCATGAAATAAAGAGCTGGTGTAGCAATAAGTTAAACCATTTAGGTTTCAAAATTGAATGTTAATTCTGAGATTCATTATGCTGCAGGCCAAACATCTAATGAGTTTGAGAGTAATTTTATTTTTATATATTTAGAACAGACTTCTTATCACATAAACAAATTTTTACTGAGGAAAAAGTCTGAGACAAAGGAAAGTCAGGCAAAATGAGGATAGATTTCCATCTGTGATTTCAATCACAGTGTAGATGAGCATATTTCTTCACCTTCCACTGTTCATTTTATAATTATCTAACCTGTGGTGAGGTTTGAAGAAAACCTTGAACTACTGTCAAATTTAAACAAATGCAGGACATATCAAAAGAATGGTAAAAAAAACAAACATTAAGTCTATGAAATCATAGACTGTTCATTCTTAGAGTGGCTCTTATTTTGAATGAAGCCCAAATATCTCTTCTATCCTGTGTGAAAGGAATGAGTTTCTGTGAACATGCATATTTATTTTAATATTGACACAGGTTTTATATTGCTGTCCATGCCTTTAGGGGGTATATCTCAAAGTGTATGCCATGGAACACTAGTTTTGTCAGGAATTAACAATATACCTGTGAAAAGAGAATTCTGAGGTCCAAAAAGAAAAAAGTGAAACATTGCATTAAACCATTTTAAATGTTTGTTGTTGTTGTAGTTTATTTATTGGCTTCTGATGCAGGATTTCTGAGAGATCTAAATGTGCAATGTGCAGGGCAAGGCTCCAAAAGGGTGACAGGCATTTTACCACTTCCCAAACCGATTTCACTACTGAACTTGCTTTTTATTAGAAATTCAACTAAGAGGTACTTTCCATAGAACATATTAAGTTAAATGGTGACTTTATGTTTTTGTAAATTTACTTTCTGAGTGTTCAGACAAAGGACCCTTCACAGATAAAAATAACTCTCTCTTCACCTGGTATAATTTAGGTTTAACAGAATAATTCAGTCATATGTTACAGAAGGCTTTTCTCTCTGCTCTTTCTAGTCCATGTAACTTTCATTTGATCAGTCCACTATTATAAGATGCTTTATTGTGAGCATGCTGTATACATAGAAGTGTACTGGGCACTCAAAGAGAAATAAAATAAATTCATGGTTTGCTGTCAATTTTTCCGAAATTCCCTGCATGTCATCTATAACATTTCTAGTTCCTCTGACATCACCCATTTGATCCCTTCCAAAGTCTCTATCAGAGTTAGACTGGGCCCTGAGCACCCCTTGAGTAGGCCTTACATACCTAGGTTCATTTAAAATTTCCAATATTCATAAGAAGTTAAGTCCACTAACCACTGTTTTGCAGAGAGAAAGCAAGATGACAGGGCTTACAAAGCCAAGGAAATGGCAAAGTCTGATTACAAAACCCAGGTTTCTGATTAAGTTCTATCTCCTTACCACCACTTTGCCAATATATACATGATGCTATAAACAGATAGTTAGCCAGGCACTGTAATTGAAGTTAGTAATTTAGATTTTAAATATAGTTTTTTCATTTAATAGTTATGTGACTGTGTGTATATGACCTAACTTTGTTGAGTTCAGGTTATTCAACTATATAATTATGTTAATTATACCTTTGTATAAGTCTATTAATAAGATAGATTTTGAACTTTTTTTTTTTAAGTTGCACGATTTATTTATTTATTTATTTATTTATTGTTAAATTTAATGGGGTGACATTGGTTCGTAACAATTAGTTTCCAGATGCACAAGTCCACATCACATCACCCACACATCGCACCATGTGCCCTCCACCCAGAACCAGCCCCTCCCACCATACATATCCAGAGCCCACTCCCACCTTCCCACACAACTCTCTTTCCTCCCCTCCCCCTCTCCAGGTAACCACCAAACTATTGAGTGTGTCCATAATGCTGGTGCCCTCTCCCACCTCCCCTCCTTCTCTCCCTCCCCCCTCCTCACCTTCCCTCAGGCAATCACCAAGCTATTGAGTGTGTCCATAGGTCTCTTTGTCTTTGTTACTTTCAGTTTTATATTCCACCTATAAGTGAGGTCATATGTTTCCTGATTCTTTCAGTTTGACTTATTTCGCTTAATAAGATGGTCTCTAGGTCCATCCATGTTGCCAAAAATGACTGTATTTCATCATTCCTTATCGCTGAGTAGTATTCCATTGTGTAAATGTACCACATCTCCTTTATCCAGTTATCTATCGAAGGGCACTTTGGTTCTTTTCATGTTCTGGCCACTGTGAACAGTGCTGCGATGAACATGCGGGTACAAACATCTTTAAAGATTAAGGTTTTCAGTTTTTTGGGGGTAGATGCCCAGTAGAGGGATGGCTGGGTCATATGGTAATTCCATTCGTAATTTTTTGAGGAATCTCCATACAGCCTTCCATACTGGTTGTAGCAGTTTACATTCCCACCAGCAGTGTATGAGGGTTCCTTTTTCTCCACAGCCTCTCCAGCACTTGTTATCCCTTGTCTTGTTGATGATAGCCATTCTAACAGGTGTAAGTTGGTATTTCATTGTGGTTTTTATTTGCATTTCCCTAATTGCTAGTGAAGTGGAGCATTTTTTCATATATCTGTTGGCCTTACGTATGTCTTCATGAGAGAAGTGTCTGTTAAGATCATCTGCCCATTTTTTAATTGGATTGCTTGTTTATTCTTGTTGAGTTGTACAAGTTCTTTGTATATTTTTGATATTAACCCCTAATCAGAGGCATTGTTTGCAAATATTTTCTCCCAGTTGGTTGGTTGCCTCTTTGCTTTGTTGATGGTTTCCTTTGCAGCACAGAAGCTTTTCAGTTTGATAAGGTCCTATTCGTTTTTTTGTGCTTTTACTTCCCTTGCCATTGAGGTCAGATTCATAAAGTCCTCCCTGAATCCCAGGTCTATAAGTTTAGTGCCAATGTCTTCTTCTATGCAATTTGTTTCCTTTCTTATGAACTTTTTTAAATAACAAGATTTTTTAAAAAACAAATTAAGTGTTATGTAATTCAAATGGATAAGCAATTTTTTCTAGGTAAAAAATGGATGGCAGGAGACATGGAAAAAGAAGTAAGTCCTAACTATTTCAACTTCAAATTTTCCTTTCTTCCTCCTGCCCGCTCCCCACACAGGCTACCTTAATAACAACTTTGCATATCAACAGGACTTAAAAGAATACTCTTGAAATACTTTGCTATTTTAATATTCTCATATTAAAATTTCTTCAAATAATCTAGTATTGAATAAATTAATGGTACTATGTTGTTAAATTAATGAGGCAAACCTTTTCCTCAAACATTTTCTGGAATGCAGAACTTTCCAAATATAATTTCGATAATATCTATTGCCTATGGCAAAGGGCAAATCCATTTTTAAAATTACATTTTTAAAATACATGGCTTTAATCATTCATAAGGATCATTTTTATAATTATAAATTATTATAAACAATTTCTCTTTTGTGGGTATATATATTTACTGAATTTTTGAAATAAGATATCAAATGTGTTAATAGTTTATATTCAAAAGGATAGAATTTTTTGATGGATAATCTAGACTTAATTTTTTTTGTATCATTTAGTACAAATATCAAAAATATTCCTAAAGAGAATTTTTAATGTATTATCAAAGTAGATTTACTCTAATCTTAAACATATATATATTTTTCCATGTATTTATCACAATATGAACAAACTGCAACTGAAAATAAAAATTTAGTTGGAAAAGAAAATTATTGGCTACCAAATCTTTTATGTATATTTGGGGAGAGTGGGTAAAGTTCATAATTAGCTTTATCAGAACCATTACATAGGTGCTAGTGTAAACTTTGTTTTTATTAAGTTTTTAAGTAAATAAAATAACATGCTTATCATTGAACATAAAATAAACCTATTTTCAGAAACAGTGAACTATGGATAGTATCTAAATTTAACATATGGAAGTGTTTAAATTACATGTAGAATTTACATTGTTCTCAAGGCTTTCTTTGAATTCTTTGGTCAATATTCACCTCTCCCTTCTGTCAGTACTCATGTATAACTAGCATGTACAGGAACTCATTTAGTATATGAAATGCTGTGAGAATGTAACAGCTTGTAATAGCTTTAATCTAAAAGACATGGCCACCTTTCTACTTCCGTTTCCCAGAGACTGATTCTCTGCTGGAGTGTCCTTTATTTTTATACCTGCCTTCTGGTGATGCAAAAACTATTACAAGCCATATGCATTTATATATTTAAATGTAGTTATTCTATATTTATTACATATTTAATATATTTATATATAGAGAGAGTTGATTTTAAATATTAATATTAATTCCTTGATATAAATTTTCAGCTTAAAAAGTAGAGAAGTTAGCAAGTGACACCTCATGACCCACCTATGCAAGATGAACTTGTACTGCAGAATCCATGGGAAAGATTTTAAATAGTATGGTATATTTTCACCTACTCCTACCTTACGGAAAAGCCAGTTTTACTTCTCTCCCCTCCACCAGCTTTTATATAAATTGATTACTTGGTATACTCTGTATTTCATATGAATTTTGACATTAAAATACAGATAAAAGACAAGTTTGAACAAAGTGGGCTACCAATGAGAATTTTACTTTTTCTTGCCACCATGGACTCTTTGGAACACAGAATTCTTAGATATCTGAGTGCTGGACCTTTTTCTGTTCAGTAGCAGTACATAGGATGATCTATGGATTTCTTATTTGGTACAGATTTGCTGATGAAAGCAGTGGATTGCAAGAGGATGCTTCATCAATCAGTCTAATCTGGGCTTCATCTCTATTCCTGCTTTTGCAAATATGAATGAGTGCAAGTTATATCACATGATGTAAACACTCACCCAGATACCACCAGAGGCTTGAGAAGGACTAAATACCAGGAGCTCAGTTTGAAGAAAAACAATGTTTAAAGACTATCCATAAATAGAGAGGACAAAAACAACAAATGCCATATTCTATAAACTTCTTTTTTTTTTCTTCATATGACAAAGACTAACATGTTTCCAGCCCAAAGCAGTGGTTTATAAAAATCTTAAAACTTCTTAGCTCTGTGGAAACTCCACCTTTTTTATATTTTTTATTATTTTTATTTTTTAAAGATTTATTTTTGTTTTTGACAGAGAGAGAGAGAGATAGAGAGACAGAGAGACAGAGAGAAGTGAGAGGACCCAGAGCAGTCTCCGTAATTGCTACAGTTTCATTCCACAAGTTGGGGTGGGGCTATGCAGGGCAGGGACCTGGTCGGGGGGCCTCCCACATGAGAAACTCACCCTGGTGAGAATCGAACTTGAACTTGGGGCATACCTCAAGTCAGCATATGGGTCCACATGGGCTGGGGCTGGGATGTGATACTTGGACCCCTGGGCTGCAAGATGAGCACTCAACCTGCTGAGCCATCCCAACATCCTCAGGAAGCTCTGCTTTCTGACTATGTACTAATTTTTAAATGGATTATTTATGTTAACAAGCCCACAGTATGACAGGTTTTCTTTTGAGAACTGGTCCTATTACAACAAACATTCACTAATGTGTCTGGTTATGTGTGTCTCATATAATTTTGCAATTGTTTTCTATAAAGCCAATTTTAAAATTTACAATCTATTCTTGGAAGGAACACAGTATTTATTTTAAAATGCCATACCAAAACTCTTCACACATATCTAGAGATTTTTTCCAACGCATATCCCCAGGTAACTTCAAGCCTAGTGAATCACAATCTCCATAAGTGGGATTTAAGAATATTTATATATAATTATAATTAATACTGTATTTTTGTACTGGGATTGGAATTTTGTCTATATTGATCTATATAACTATTAATTCTGAAACATAATTCTATTACTTACTGTAGCATAGCCAGTGTTTAGTACAAAGTCTGACACTCTACTTTGCTCTCACTTTCTCTTCAGTTAACTATTTTAAGTTCAGTAATTTTTGTATTATTAGTTGGCTTTTCTTTTAAGGAATGTGGTCGCTTATTATCAATCAGCCACATGAAGCCTTGGCTATCTATGTTAAAATAGTTCACTGCCCTGATGGCTTTAATTCTTTATTATATAGCCAGAACATGCTATATTTTTTTTGGTTTTTTTGTTTGTTTGTTTTTTGACAGAGAGAGAGAGACAGAGAGAAGGGGGAGGGCCCAGAGCCGTCTCCATAGTTGACAGCATTGGTTTTCCATATAGTTTCACTACACAGGTGAGCACAGGGCTGCGCAGGGCAGGAACTGGGCCAGGAGCCTCCTGCATAGGTCCCGGCAAGAACTGAACTGAGGGCACAACCCAGTTCAGCATGTGGGTCCATCTGGGCCGGAGCTTGGATTCGATCCCTGGTCTCTAGGACTGCAAAGTGAGTGCTTAAACTGCTGAGCCATCCCAGCTTCCCCTGGAACACGCTATCTTTTAGGAATACAATCATTTTTACTAATACTTCATTAATTAAAATTTCTTGAGTTGTGTGGTTCTCAGTTACATGGCTGATTCTATTTTCAGTAGCAAAGAGGACATCTCTTTCCATAATTCAGGTTTATTGATGATTCGAAAAATGAAGTTTAGAGAAAAAGATTATGCCCCAAATATACTGTGATAAATAAAAACCTATGATTGAACACCATCCAGGTCTGTATGGCTGAAAACGTTTGTTCTTAAACAGTTAGCATGGTATTGTCTATATTATTAGTTTTTATTTTCTTATTTGTCAAATTAGGAAAAATTTATATGATTACTTCATCTCAGAGTTCTGATTTGATTTCTCCCAAGGTCTATCAATAATTTTACTTTAAATAGCTTTATTATGGTATAATTGAAATACATAAATTGAACATGTTTAAAATGTTCAATATTATGTGTATTGACATAGCTAGGCCCTTGTAAAATCATCACAACAATCAAGGTAATGAACAAACATATCCACTACTGTAAAAGTTTCTTTGTGCGTTTTGTATTCCCTCCATTTAGCCTTTTTCCAATCTCCTTCCTCTGCCTTCCTCGCCCCTTCTTCTGCAACAACCACTGATCTGTTTCTGTTCATGTCAACTAGTTTACATTTTCTAAAATATTGTGAAAAAATCATTCATAATATACTGTTTTTGATCATAATTCAGTTAACATAGTTATTTTGGAAGACATATACATTAAGAGAGTATTAGTAGTTTTTTTTCTTTTGCATTGCTAAGTACTATTTCATTGCATGGGTATACCCGTTTGCTTACCCATTTATGTGTTGTTTTTAGGGTTTTTGGTTATTCCAAGTATAGCTGCCACAAACGTTTGTGTTTGAGTTCTTATATAGATTTACTCATTTATTTCACTTGGGGAAATGCCTATGAGTAGAATGGCTACATCATTTGGTAGGTTTATGTTTATCTCTGAGAAACTAC
The DNA here is from genome assembly GCA_004027555.1 of Craseonycteris thonglongyai. Classification (NCBI taxonomy): domain Eukaryota; kingdom Metazoa; phylum Chordata; class Mammalia; order Chiroptera; family Craseonycteridae; genus Craseonycteris; species Craseonycteris thonglongyai. Next base: position 11,568 of record PVKE010011886.1, on the reverse strand, counting down.
AAAACTGATTTTAGAAAGTAGTTGTCTCTTGGGGAAGCTGGGATGGCTCAGTGGGTTGAGCGCTCGCTTTGCAGTGCCGGGGACTGAAGATCGAATCCCGGCCCCGGCCGGTGCGGAACCATATGCTGAACTGGGAGCTCCCCCAGTGCAGTTCTCTCTCTGTCTCTGTATCTCTCTCTCTCTCTCTGTCAAAATAAATAAATAAATAAAAATATATTTAAAAAAAAAAAGTAGTTGTCTCACTTTAAATCTCAACAAGCAGTGTATGGAAGTTATACTTCCTCCACTCCTTCCACATTCTCACCAACCTTTGACAGTCAATTGTTTTTTTCTTGGGTTTTTTTTGTTTGTTTTACACTTTGCCATTTTAACAGGTGTGCAGTAATATGTTAACTGTGTTACATCTTTTCATGCACTTATTTGTCATCCACATTACTTTGATGGATTGTTTGTTTAAATCTCTGCCCATATTTTGTTGGTTTTGATGGTTTTATTGCATTTGAGAGTGTTTTACATATTCTGGACTTTTTTTTTCTGTTTGGTTTTTTATGATTTGCAAATATTTTCATTCAGTCTGTGGCTTATGTTTTCATTTGCTTAATAATGCCTTGGTAAGAGTAGGAGTTAATTTCAATGAAGTACAATTTATCAAATATATATTTTATAGATTATATTTTTAGGATTTATCTATAAAATGTTTGCATAACCAGGATTTACAACGATGTTCTGTTCTATTTATTCTAAACACGTTGGAACTTTAGGGTTTCCATTTAGATCTATGAATTATTTTGTGTAAATGGTTTATACAATGCAAGTTGTGGATCAAATATAATTTACCGGTATGTTTTTTGCACATGAATATCCCAATTTTTAAAACACTGTTGAAAAGACTATTCTTTATCCACTTGGTCTGCATCTTATTCAGCTATCCATATATATGGGTGTATTTTTTAATGCTCTATTATGTTCCATATTTCTATTTTAAAACTAACACTACATTTTATTGTTTAGTGTGACTTTATAGTAAATATTCAAATACAGTTGCTTTACAATGATGTTTTGACTATTGTAATTTTTTAAATGGTCATATGAATTTCAAAATCAGATTTCAAACCTCTATAAAAAAAATCTAGGATTTTAATGGTATTGCAGTAACTTTATATATCAGTTTGGGAAGAATTGTCATTCTAATAATATTGAGTTTTCTAATATAAGTATGGTGTATCTTTTCATTTATTTAATATTTTTTAAATTTTTCTGTCAGTAATGTTTTATAGTTTTCAGTGTGTAGGTCTACATGATTTTTGAGATTCATCCCTAACTATTTATATATTTTTATGCAATTATAAGTAACTATTAAATGTTCACCTACTAGTTATAATACACAGAAGTATCTTCTAATTTTTGCATATGGATCTTTTATTCCTCAATTAAAAAAACTTATTAATTCTTTAAGGTTATAGACTCTATCACTTAGTTCTTCAGAGACTATCTGTGAGTAAAGACAGTTGTACTTCTTCCTTTCCAACCTTAGAGGCCTCTTATTTCACATTGCTGGCCTTTGAAACTGGCTATAATTCCTATACAATGTTGAGTAGAAATGGACATTTCTATTTTGTCCCTATTCTCAGTTGAAAAGCATTCATTCTTTAACTATTAAGTCTAATGTTAGGTGTGGGTTTTCATAAATGTCATATATCAGATAAGGAATTTCCCTTATATTCCTTCTTTGCTCATTTTTAAAAAATTCCTAAGTGGCTGTTATATATAACGTATCAAAAAAGTTTTTTACGGGGATGCTGGGATTGCTCAAAGGGTTAATTGCTCACGTTGCAGCCCAGGATAGGAGAATTGACTCCTAGCCCCAGCCTGTGTAGACCCATAAACTGAACTAAATGTGACTCTTGCTGGGGTGAGCTTCCCATGTGGGAGACCCCCAGTTTGGCCCCCAGCCTGCGTGGGCATACCTATCATGTAGGAGGCCCTGGCCTGGTCCAGCCCTTCATGGTCCCCCACCCACCTGTGTGGAATAAGACCATGTCAAAAACTGATGACATACAACTATCGATACTGCTCTGGGCCTTTTCCCCTTCTCTCTCTCTCTCTCTCTCTCTCTCTCTCTCTCTCTCTCTCTCTCTCTCTCTCAAAAACAATAAAATAAATCTTAAAAAAAAAAAAGGTTTTCTGTGCCTACTGAAATGATCACATGGTGTTTATTTTTTGAATGAAGTGAATTCCATTGACTGATTTTTGAGTGGTAAGCTTATTTGCTTTTCTAGAAGTCAACCACACTTGATCATGATATATATATATATCATTGTATTTAATTTAATAAAATGATGTTTAAAATTTTACAGCTATGCTATTGAGGGATATTAGTTTATACTTTTATTTTTTTAAACATCTGTCTAGTTTTGTTATAAGAGTAATGCTGGCTTATCAAATGAATTGGAATGTATTCTTCCTTCATCAGTTTTCTGAAAAATGTTTTGTAGAATAGTAATATTTATTCCTTCAATGTTTACTAGGATTCTCCAGTGAAGCTAGTTTGTCTTAGTGTTGTTGTTTTCTTAATGTGAGAATTTCACCTAGAAATTTAATGTTTTTAATAGATATACAATTATTCATATTATCTATTTCTTCTTGTTTGAGCTTTGATAGTTTGCATTTTTTAAGGAATTTGTTTATTTTTCTGTAATTACCAAAGTTTGTTGGTATAATATTGTTTATAATATTTTCCTAATATGGTTTTAAATTTTGTAATAATTTGGTAACTTGTGTCCTTTATGTTTTCTTGATGTGTTTAATGTGATAGATGTTTATTGAATTAATAAGCTTTATGTTTCATAGTTTCATAGTGATCAGCCCATGATCTGTCAAAAGATTTCCTTAAATGGGTTGACCTGGTATATATTCCACCATTTAGCATGGGATCTGTTTGGGAATACAGATTTTTGGATTTTACAAACCAGCCTTAGCTTCCACTTCCTGTTTTCAGAGGTCCTCACGGGCAGCCCATAGTGAGTGTTTTGAGCCCTCTTTTCCCAAGTTTTTCCCGGGCTTGCAGACAAACCTGTGTATGCATTAATCTTTCATATCCCTAAGAATATGTTGGACTGGGGAAGCCGGGATGGCTCAGTGGGTTAAGCGCTCACTTTGCAGCGCCGGGGACCAAGGATCGAATCCCGGCCCCGGCCCATGCGGAACCATATGCTGAACTGGGAGCTCACCCAGTTCAGTTCTCTCTCTGTCTCTGTATCTCTCTATATCTCTCTGTCTCTCTATCAAAGAAAGAAAAAGAAATTTTAAAAAAAATTAGAATATGTTGGAGCTTTTCAGAGTCTTCTATTTAGGACTTAGTTCACTAGATAGTCCTTTCTATGAATTTTGATTAGGCTATTTGCTCTGACTGAAATCAGAGGCTTCTGCAACAGCGATATTATTGATTCAATTTGCTTGCTATTGTTTTTTTAAAGCACTCTAGGAATAAAATTATTCCAATAGTCCCTGAAAAACAATTGACTATACTCTAGGTATGAGAATATTAACAGAGCTTCAAAAGAGGTCAGGTCCTGCCTTGGCTATTTTTTCACAGCTACCATATCGGGGACATGTACATATAGGGGAGAGGTATAGTTCCAACTTCAAATGTCAAAGATCTGAAGTTCTCGTAGGCTTATTTTTGGATAAATACCCAGAAGAGGGATTGCTGGGTTGTATAGCAATTTTATTCCTAATTTTTTTGCGGAATCTCCGTATTGCCTTCCACAGTGGTTGTGCCAATTTGCATTTCTACCAGCAGTTTATGAAGTTTCCTTTTTTCCCACAGCATCTCAGCACTTGTTATTCCTTGTCTTGTTGATTGTAGCCGGTCTAACAGGTGTCAGATGGTATCTCATTGTGGTTTTAATTTGCATTTCCCTAGTTGTTAGTGACATTGGACATTTTTTCTCGTATTTATTGGCCATTTGTATGTCTTCAAGGGATTAGTGTCCAGGTCTTCTGCCCATTTTTTAATTGGATCATTTGTTTGTTTGTTTTTGTTGCTGAGCTGTGCACGTTATTTATATATTTTTGATATTAGCCCCTTATCAGAGGCTTTGTTTGCTAGTATTATCTCCAATTTTGTTTCTTTATTTTTTAATGGTTTCCTTCTCAGTGCAGAAGATTTTTAGTTGTTATAGTCTCATTCTTTTATTTTTGCTTTTATTTCCCTTGCCTTTGAAGTCAAGTTCATAAAGTCCTCTCTGAGCCCAATTTCTGTAAGTCTAGTACCAGTGTTTTCTTCCGTGGGGATGGAGGAATAGGGAGGGGACATCAAATACGTGATAATAAAAAGAGAACGGACTCTCGGTGGTGAAAACACAATACAATATATTGATCACATACTATAGACTTGTACACTTGGAACCTTTATAATTTTTACCAACCAGTATAATGCCAGTATATTTAATAATTTAAAAATAAATAAATAAATGCTCTTAGCTTTTTCTGTGCATTTGATTAATTTGCAAAGTTTTGAAATGGTTTATTTTGAATATTTTGCCAGTAATATTGTTACTCTTGCCAGGGATCAAATTCACTGAGTTTCTGTGAGTTTCATCCCTACAAACACATTCTTATTTATTGGCTACTGGTAATATATATAATTTTTAAAATATATGATCAAGATCTTGTCTTCTTTTTATTTTTACAGATTTATTTTATCATTTAAGAGAACGCGCGCACGTGTGTGTGTGTGTGTGTGTGTGTGTGTGAGAGAGAGAGAGAGAGAGAGAGAGAGAGAGAGAGAGAGAGAGAGAGAAGGGGGGAGGGCCCAGAGCAGTCTCCACTGTTGCACATCATTAGTGTGCCATAGTTTCATTCCACACAACTGGATGTTGGGTTGCACAGCACAGGAAATAAACCAGGGGCCTCCCAAAAGGGAGGTGAAAGACTTCAGTTCTGAGCCATCCTGGCACTTACCATTTGCTCCTCAGGTCAGCATATGGGGTTGCACAGTGCAGGCCAGGAATAGAACCCTGGACTTCATGATTACGAGACAAGCACTCAAACTCCTGAGCTATACCAGCATCCCCTCCCTCCTTTTTTTTTTCTTTTTTTTTTTGTCTTGGGGTTTGAAACAGCATAAAGTAAAATTGTTCATAATCTTTTTTTTATATTTGTGTTTACTGCTTGGTACATCAAGAGTTAATTATGGTGCCTTGAGACTACTCCAAAGAGTTACTTGGGCATGGGGCTGGACTGAAGCTAGGCTTAAGGAAGATAAGTTTTATACTCTCTAGAAGCTCATAGTTAAAGCCCTTGGTTAAGACTTGGTTCTAAAGTTTCATCCATATTAGTTTAATATTTTAAGGGAAATTTTATGTTACTGATCATTTGTACACTTTGATCCTGATTTTTTAAAGGAATTTTAACATTATTGATAATTGATTTTGTGAGGATATTGATTATTCAGAAAGCCTTTTCATAGTTTTGGTGTGCTTATCAGAATTTAGAAAGACATATAATGGAGAGATTATAAGATAATCATAATTCATTGATAATGTCTAGTGTTTGATGTGATGTGATGAATATTCAATCTTCCAATATCCACAAGAGATAAGCACAAGTATTTTACCCATTTAACAGCTAAAGAAATTTACATCTAAAGAAATTATATGACATATATAGAGAACATTTGAGTTTAAAATGGATTACAGGCAGTCTTGTTACAGTAAATTTAAACTAGATGTAATGAAAACAAAATTAAATTTAGAGAGGGAAAGAGTGGGAGGATAAGCAAACCAAAAATACATAAAATATAAAATCAGTAAATGAGAAAAATGATGAAATTGGATAAGCATATCAATAAAAGATGAGAAGTTAGGTAATTTACTAATAGTATACCTGTATTACAAGCTGGCAGAATAGGCAGCATTTTTTGTTCATTTGTATTTTTTATTATTGTTAAATCTATTGGGGTGATATAGCTTGATGATAATTACATTGTTTCCAGGTATACAATTCTACATTACATAGTTTATGCATCGCATTATATGCTCACACCCCAGAATCAGCTCTTTCCATCATCATATATTTGATGCCCCCTCCCTACTTCCTTCCCACCCCTTGCTTACCCGCTCTCCTCCCACTCTCTTCAGGAAGAAATTATTCAAAAATATATTCATACAGGTGACTCCCACATCTTTCTTTCAGCTTCCTCAATACTTATTATTGAAATCAAAACAAATATTAGTGGAGGGAAAAAGATAATTTTACTTGAAAGCATTGCTTTCCAAGTAGCATTTGCTTGTTAAACTTCATAAAGCCAAAATGGTAAATATGCATTTAGACTTTAGTCTGTAGTATCAGTTTCTTCCTATTTAATTTTAATGGAACCATATTCCCTTTCACATTTTCTTTATATGAAGAGCTGTTCTTTCTGGTCTTCTTATAACATGTAGAGGCTTATCTGGAGTGTTTTTGTGTGTAAGTTCTTATAGAAGTAAATTTAGAAAATTAAATGTTGATGAAGACATCATCATAACTAATGGACCAAGAATAAAGAGCAGTTTACAAGTTCTTCTCTAATAGTATTAATTGTTGTCACTTATTTTAATTTATACAATATTACAAAATTATACTTCACAAAACTCTGAGTTAGATACATTATCTACATTTCCTGAACAAGAGTGTAGCAACTCAGAAGCATGAAATAACTTGACAACTAACAGATGTCCCAAAGTTCACGCAAGAAGTAATTTTGATAGAAAGCACAGGTTTATAATTAAAAATTGTAAATGTTTTATTGATTCATAAAGTATATAGTATAGGGTTATATATGGAATAGATGTTGGGTAAATGGACTACAACAGCTTTGCTGGCACATACACACTCTTTTGTTAAAATTTCTCATGACCGTTTTGCATAAATGTGGCAGAATTTCCTTGATACAGCACTCGATTTCCTCCTTCAAAACATGGGTGGTCATGCGCTTGTTGACATAAACCTTAGACTTCAAAAACCCCCAAAGAAAAAAGTCCAACAGCGTTAAATCGCATGACACGGGTGGCCAATTCTGATCACCAAAATGGGAAATTACAGGACCAGGAAATGACACACAGCAATTGAATTGTTTCTCGGGCTGTATGGCATGTGGTCCCATCTTGTTGAAACCACATGTCGCCCACATCTATATCTTGCAATTTAAGCACAAAAAAACTGGATTATCATGTCATGATAGCGAGCACCATGAACTGTTAATTCAAATCTTGCGTGAATTTTGGGACACCATTATTTACAGCTAATAATCAATGGGACTAGAAACTAACCATGACTGTCTATTTATAAAACTAAAGACCTCTACTGCAGTGTATTGTCACTTTTTTATTACATACAGAAGCCAGATGGTAAATTGTAAATACATCAGCAGAGAAGCTATGGCTGGCATGTTAATTTTACTCCAGTACCCATCTTTTTCTCCATATGGAAATATAAATATCCAACAATTTTAGCTAGGCACATGGCTGATTCTTACAGTTTGTCACCTTTTCTTGTAGCTATGTGTTGTAACATGGGTAAATTCAGAGCAATAGGAAATAAGCATAAATGATGTATACGATTTCTGAGACGTCTCCTTAAAACAACTAATACTTTCCTAAGACCTACTATTTTTTTTCTTCTTTTTTCTCTTTGTGGTCACATATACAAATGTAGAGAGAAATCATTTTTAACCATGCAGGATTGCAAATGATTGCAGGCTTAATGACATGTAGTTCTACAAGATGTCAGGAACCCAGGATGCCTGAATGACCTTGTGGCATGAAGCAACCCTGCCAGTCTTTTATTGTTCTTGTCTGGACCCCCCTGAGAGAGAGAAATAAATTTTTTTTAGTTACTGTATTTTGAGGTCTCTATGAAAAGAGCTTGAGTTGTATCCTAAATAATCTAGACTTTCATTAAAGCCTATTTCAGTTTGGTCTTTCCTTGTTATCTGATAGCTAAAACAATTTTATTCAGATGATAAATTTTAAAGAAACTCTTACTGACTTAAATTATCCTTATATCCTCACTAATGGTAGGAAGCAAAGAAGTAAATAATAAAGGCAATGAAGTTATTCTCATAGTTATCAAAATTCAAAGAATAAGAGAAGACAACGAAAGCTGAAAACAGTTCCATCATAATCAAAGCTAAAAGTGAAGCAATGTGAATTTCTTTACTCTCCTTGCTCAATAAAACAAAACACAGCAGTGCATCAGTCATAATAAACTTTTTCTTAGTTTAGAATTCTAGAAAAATATATGATTTCACTGGTTTTTATGCCAGAGATAATTAACAATATAATTGATGGTTCTCTGAATGACATTTTATAAAATACAGTGATGATGGATATATGACCATTTCTTATTATGACTTTGGAGGGCAAAATATTAAGATTCACTTGGGTAAGCGTTCAGTTTATGGTGTCCTCTAAACGTATGTATCCTATGGAGGACAGTCTTTTAAATATGTTTGTAGTCTTATTAAATCAAATTAATTACTTTGCAGCATATGGAAATATATTTACATTTTCTCTTCTCTTAATTGTTTGAAAATCAGTGCTCTCTATAGATTCAAATAATATTGAAAAGCAGATTATATTTTAGAGTTTAAATATAGCATATACATTGGAGAAATCAAGAGGTAAGCAGAAAGGCCTGCTATAGATTAATGTTAAAATATATACTTTAACAAATACCTACTTTATGAGGGTTTTATTTAGGCACTAAGGGGAAAGATGGTGGTAATTAGAATTAAATGTAAAATTTATTATCTCTACTCAAGAAAAGTTTACCTAATTTTGAGTAATTTGGCCAGATGCCTGTTATTATTTATAGCCTCTCAGTTTCTTCTATAATAGAATAAGTGGGTTTCACTTTAAAATTTGACAATAACAATGGGAAAATGGTGATTTTGAATAACTATGGCTTGCCATCTTTGGAGTACTAATTTTTCACATGTCGACAACGTACTAACTATGGTCAGATTCTCAAGGCTATTGATATTCAGATAACCTTTATATAAGTATAAACAAATTACTAAATTTTTAAAGGCCCATGTTTTTGTTGCATTTTCACATCTTTTATGGGGTTAAAGTATGTATTCAACTACAAGTATTTTTTGTTCTGAAGGTTATCAATTTTCCCCCAAATAATTTATGAAAATACTATTTAGAGTTGCTTTGTAAGTGTGTCTTTACCCCCAATATTTTATTGTATATTAACGTTGGCTTTGCTTCTGTTTATGAATTTTTTAAAGCTTCAATAGGAAAATTTTCCATTATTTTAAAGACAGTTATCTCTGAATTCTACCTAAGGTATTTATAATTTTATAGATTACAAGCATTCAGGTTTTTATTCTAGGTTCTCCAAGGTTAAAAATTTGTATGTATTCTATTTTTCCTTCATTGTATCTTCATTTCTTTGGTTCTGATCTCTGTTAATTTCTCCTTCTACATAATTTTAATCTTTATTTCTATCTTTAACTATAAATTTTGTTTGGAGAATCTTAAGTGTATCCTGCTTCTTCCCCAAACTAAGATAATATTTTGTTGGGGACCTTGAACTTTTTATTATTTTTTTAAAGATTTATTTTATTATTTTTGACATAGGGAGACAGAGACAGAGAGAAGGGTGAGAGCCCAGAGCAGTCTCCTTAGTTGTACATCATCTGTTTTCCACATGATTTTGTTCCACACAGTGGGTGAGGGCTGCACAGGGGAACTTGGCCAGGGGCCTCACACATGGGAGGCATCCACCCTGAGCTGGCAGCTGAACCAGGGTCTTCTCACAATGGGTAGCTTGCCCTGGCAAGAACCAAACTGAGGGCCTCCCACATGGGAAGCACACTCCAGCTCAGCATACGGGTCCATATGGGCCAGGGCCGGGACTCAATTCTCAGACCCTGGGGCTGCAAAACAAGCACTTAACCTACTGAGCCGTCCTAGTTTCCTCTGAATTTTTTCATGAAATATTTTATTGACCTTTCAATTATAGCAGCAGAATATCCATTGAAGATGACTGCCATGAGTTTCAAATCTCTTTTATGAATTATAACATCAAGATGATTATTCTATATATAAAGTTTGGTTTACTTTTTGTCTAAATGCATTTCCTTACTCTCACCTACATAAATAGAAGCTCAACTGTCAATATATATCTATTTTTATTCTTCCATTTCTCTTGGGCAACCTGCCCCTTACCTATTTTGAGGAAGAAATAGATGATTTTCTGTTCTCCTCTCCATAATTTACTCCCTGGAGAACTGTTGTCATTGTCACCAGCAGTCATAAATTTAAAGTTTATTTAAGGGTTCCTTAAATGGAGCTGAAGAGTTGGTGTGCCTTCTCTAGTTTTTGGAACAAAAGTGCATTCAAGAACTGGTTGCAACATCTGAGACAGATTTTACCCTTTAGTTGTCCAAAATCTGTTCCCTTTCTCAGATGGTCACTATATGCATATTAAAGTTTAAATGCCACATGTATAGGACAGAAGTTCATACTATTGACTTGCTTAAATTAGTCACTTTTGTCAAATTGCTACACGTTAATATAATTTGAAATTTATTAAGAATTAAATGGAGCTCTCAGTCCATGCTACTTTGTGTACTTATTTTCGTGGCTCATAGTTTATTTTTCACTATGCAAAACACAAGTGTAGTCTGCAGTATAGGGAGTCAGCATGCTATGCTGGAAAGTGCAAAGAATTTGAGTTCATTGCACCAACTTTAGTTTCTCTTACTAAAGTTTTTTTAGTTTGGACAAATTACTTACTTTCTTATATCTTCAAGTTCTTCATGTATCACTTGTGCAATTTATTTCCATTAGGTTGTTTTGAGGATTACAGATTAGGTAAATATCTGCTAATCAATTATAGTAAATAAATTCTATGTGTGTTTATTATTATAATTGCCCAGTGCAAGCATAGTAAAACAGCTAATAATTCTTCTCATACTTTCTTCAGAACATCAATTTGGATTCGGCCTTTAACTTTTTTTTTTTTATTGTTAAATATAATGGGGTGGCATTGGTTGGTAACAATCAGATAGTTTCCATATGTACAAGTCCCCATCACATCATTCTTGCATTGCACCATGTGCCCACCACCCAGAATCAGCTTCCCCTCCATCACCATACATCTGGTGCCCACTCCTACCTCCCCCTACTACTCTCCCTCCCTCCTCTTTCCCCCTCTCCAGGTAAACAACAAACCATTGAATGTGTCCATAATGCTCGTGCCTAGGTTAATATATATTAGGACTATCTATGTATAGTAACAGGTATTTTCCAGCATTAAAAAGAAAAGAAAAAAGGAATTGTTCTTATCATCTTGAAAACCCAGATCAACAATAAAAATAAAAATTAGTTTACTATGTTGGTCTATGTCCGTGAAAATCTACTCATTGGAACAATAGTAATTAAGCTGTTAATAGCTTCTATCTTTTTTTTTTTTTTTTTTTTTTTTTTTTTTTTTTTTTTTTTTTTTTTTTTTTTTTTATTTTTTTTTTTTTTTTTTTTGTTTTTTTTTTTTTTTTTTTTTTTTTTTTTT